>JAAOOA010000459.1:260000-307500 GCA_012861695.1 Trematomus loennbergii
GGAAAGCGATTATTACCCAGAAACGCCCTTCTTTTGTTTAACAGTTTGAATATTTTATTTAATGATCTATACCAGGGGTGTCAAACTCAATTTCATCACGGGCCACGTAGGAATTATGGTTGCACTCAAAGGGCCGGTTGTAACTTTAAGACTATATAAAAATACATATATAAATATTTAATATATATAATATAATGCATTAATTACATGATTGCCTCTGCATTGGATTATTATCTGATAGGGTAATAACTTCATAATTAACTACGTCTGAAAGCAGAAGTCTAGGGCAAATAATTGCAAGTCTCTTCAGTGAGAATGTCACAAAATGATTTAAAAAGAAAACCAAATCCTGGAAAAAAAAGTCAAAAATTTTTTTTTTGACATTTTGAGGAAAAAAAGTGACATTTTGAAAAAAAGTGACATTTTGAAAGAAAAGTGACATTTTGAGATGCATTGTGGGACATGTAGTTTGTGGGCAACGTGTTTCTGTAAATCGCCATGTAACCGTATAATAAACATATTATATTCTTTCAGAGCTCTTGTGGGGCCACAGAAATGAAGTCGCGGGCGGATTTTGCCCCCGGGCCTTGAGTTTGACACCCCTGCTCTATACTGTCAATATTTTATATTGAAAAGAAAACACCCCATGCTCTTGTGTGTTGTTGTTGTTTTGTTAAGAAAAAGAAAAAATACGGACCACTCTGTTAAACTAATTATACATATGTATATGTACACTGAGTTGAAATGTAATCCAAAAAAAAAGAAGAAAATGTAAAAAAAAAAAAAATGGATTACCAAAGGATAGATGATAGGCAGGATAGACTTTTGAAGCAACAACGCTTTTTAAATGCACGGGTCAATGTTCATGCAAACTCTACATTTTGAAGGTTTTGACAAAGAGGTTGGTTCAAATATCATTCTAAGGTTTTATAATCCTTACAGTATGGGGATTATATCGTTTTTTTTAAAGGCTATTGACAGTATCTTCAGATTTATGGATTTAAAGCGATCCACTTCACAATTGGTGTGTGTTGGCGAGGAGCTGTTGTGGTTGTGCCCCGTGTGAGGCTGTTCTGATCAGCAGTAATTTAGGAAACCATGAGAAAAACGATCTATTTGCATTTTGAAGTCAGAGCGCAAACCCTATACCAAACTTCAACATCCACAATACACCAATCCCATTTCTGATAAGGGTCGTCTTTGTATGTGTTCTTTCAACAGAAGACCTACTCAAAAGCTGTAGTCCATTTACCATTTAGCAATAACTTCAAAATCCATAATGCACTGCCACCAAGTCCAATGTCTGCTATGGGACGTCTTTGTACTTTTTCTTTCAACACTATACTTTAGTCCATTTACCATTTTGAATAACAGTACAGAACAACTGATAGACTGTACAATCCACCCTGAAAGTCAATGCAAAACTGCAAGAAGTTTGGTTAACTTGCTGATTTGGACGACTTACAAACCAGTTTTAACTTTTGTCTACAACCTGTTCCATCATCTGACTGCTTCGGTTGGTGTATGAATTGAAGTACAGTATTGTCAAAACGTATAAAGATAATAGCCAAAAGCAGGTTAATTACAAAAAGAAGAGTAAGTGTTTACTGGTTTGCCCATGGGAAAATAAACAGAGGCAGTGAAGGAAGAACAATTGTGTCGCTAATGCTGTGGTTCACTAAAGCAGATCAAATATTAAGGTGACCTCAGAGTTGGCACTGCACCAAACTCCTCCTCCTCCTCCTCCTCCTCCTCCTCTTCCTCCATTGTATTTGCTTTAAGCCCATCTCCTCTTCTTTATTGACATGTGCTGTCGGAGCAAATTGTCTTCAAGGTGGAAAGCCTCTCATGCTAACCACACACACTGACACACATGGTCTTTCTACGGCGTAAGCAAAATACCTTGTCACACACACACACACACACACACACACACACACACACACCTGTACTCTTGATTTATCACACACTAGAGGTGAACACACAGCGGCTTACTTTATCCTGGAGATGATGTATGATAGCAAAGGTTGTAATTTGTTATCCATTTTTTTTATTGTCCATTTCCCTTATTAACACCACTATTAAGTTACTAACATATCGTTATTGAGAGGTGCAGGAATGAGTCCTTAATATACTGTACAGTGAGTCAGCATTTCATCACTTCCTGTCCCCTGGTCTGGAAGTCAATGGTTTTCTGAATGTGTTTTTGGTTGTTATCATGAAATAAGGTCAGTGGAAGCTGAAGAGATTTTAACATTTTGTTCTAGGACATCAAATATCTGCTACTGCTATTTGTTACGGTTTTGTAGTTTAATTGTGAATGCTTAGGACTTCTACACAAGTACACTTTGGTTCTCCTACTTTTACTACAAGATCTGTCTGAGTACTAATTGCCAAACTGATTAAATGATAGAAGTTATAGTGAAACAGTGACTGTCACTTCGGCTTCAAAAAAAGTGGGAAGTGGGAAGTGGGAAGCTAAAATAGACAAAATACAGGCGGAAAGTGAAACGAAACAATAGGAAAGCGTAATGAATGCAGGAGAATAAAAAGCAGACTGCCGGCTTCACTTCTCGCCTCCAGCCATCTCTCTCTTTCTCTCTCTGCTCTCCTGCTTTAAACAGAGAGGGTTTAAAAAGAGGATTATTTTAACCAAATTCTCCGGCCTCCAGGCGCTGAGACAAGAAGAGAGGTGAGAGAAAGTGAGGGAGACTCACACAGAGAGGAGATGGAAAGGAAAATGTTGACGACCCCAACGTTTTATGATAGAAATGTATACTACGGGACCCCAGTACATAGACACTGCCGGATGCTAACCTGCATATGTAGGGCATTTTGCACAATTAGCATTAATTAGCATTATAGCCCATGCAGACAAATAGTTTAACAATGGCTTGGCTGATTTGGAACATGATGGAGTTCTTTTGGAGGTTATTGAGGATGCTGAGTCCATTTCTGTCATTTTCAGGATCAATTATGGCAGTTTTAACCAGAAAGTGGCCATAAGTGTACTCCTGTTGGGCTGATGTTGACTGCCTTTATTAGGGTTGTAAAAATGTTACCTATAATGTGGACAATTTGTTTTCAAGTATATAGGCAATCTGTCCAATCCAAATGATCCAGAGCCCCTTAAAACACACACACACACACACACCACACACACACACACACACACACACACACACCACACACACGTACTAACCAAACTGTCACTAACCACTTTTACAACAAATGTTCTTTTCTTTTCTTTCTCCCTCTTACACTTTTCACCAACTCTTCATTTCTACCACTGCTTGTTGTTGGTTCTGCTGCAGTGGTGTGTGTGTGTGTGTGTGTGTGTGTGTGTGTGTGTGTGTGTGTGTGTGGTGTGTGTGTGTGTGTGTGTGTGTGTGTGTGTGTGTGTTTGTGTGTGTGTGTGTGTCTCCGGCTGACTTATGGTTTCATTAGCTGCGGCAGAGGAGAGCCTTGTAATTGTGGCTGAATTATAGAGGCGGGGGTGGACACCACCATGGGAGCTCCCCGGGTTCACACACACACACACACACACACACACACACACACACACACACCACACACACACACACACACACACACACCACACACACACACACACACACACACACCACACACACACACACACACACACACACACACACCCATCCACTTACACTACAGTTTGGTGCAGCAACCCCCCCCCACACACACTCACACACATCAGCTCAACAAGCTACAAAGTGAACACACTCATCGATCAGCCTCCCACCCACTCACTTGCTCACAAAGTGGGGTGTTTCCCATACACACTGTATTAACCCACGCAGAAACGATCTGCTCGCTCTCACACACACACTCTCATCTAACTTCTAACACACACACACACATTTCGCCCACGTGGGAGAGCCCAGCAGCAAAAAAACATGTGGTGGTGGGAACTTGGCAAAACAGCTACAGGGGAATAACTATCAGTGTGTGTGTGTGTGTGTGTGGTGTGTGTGTGTGTGTGTGTGTGTGTATGTGTGTGTGTGTGTGTGTGTGTGTGTGTGTGTGTGTGTGTGTGTCTCAGAAAAGCTGACAGACGTGTTCAGAATTAAATACGTTTTTTGGAAATAGACCTTATTAGGAGGAAATAAGCAAAATACGAGTATGAACACACACACACACCACCGTGGAGATGTGTGTTTGCCTATGCCTATTTCAGTGCGTGTGTTTGAATGAACCATTATCATTTTTTTTTTTAAACATATAAGCAAAATCGAAACATGAAAACACACACTAACCACCACGCAGATGTGTGTTTCAATGTTCCCGTTTCATTGTGAGTTTGCTTGAACACTGTTCAGATGTGCCTGTTTCAGTGTGTGTGTGTGTGTGTGTGTGTGTGTGTGTGTGTTTGTGTGTGTGTGCTTGCGCGCGCAGCCTGCCAGTGGTTATCATGCTGTATTACTCATATAAATCGTGATATGCCTCCATGTCAAAACTTGGATGCTAAAAATAGCCGCGGTGACGTCAGCCGGTGGGAAGACGTCACCGTGATGTCACCAACATCTCGATCCGGAGAATTAGCATAATGTACGAGGATCCAGCGGTCTAATTTTAGAAACGGCTTTAAATCAAAGCAAAAGACTGCAAACCGCTTCAGTGTTCAGAGCAAACCAGGACTCTATGTGTGTGTGTGTATTCTTCTTGTGTTACTGTCTTTGTGAGGACAACGTATTAGACTTTCTCTCATTTTGGAAGATCCGCATGTATTCTTCGAATTGCTTTTGGTTGTTTATTGAAGGAATTGGTTTAGGATTTACGGAGGTAAAGTAACTACTTTAGTACCAGTGATAGTCCTTACAAAAATAGCAGGATATATTATATATATATGTGTGTGTGTTGTGTGTGCCTTGTTCAAGCCAGTTAGGGCCAGAGCTGAGCTGTTAGCCATATCTAATCCCATTCAACAGCTCCATGCATGATACACACACACACTTACAAAAACTAACACACATATACACACTCACAATACACCTACACACTAGCACCTTAAAAACACATTCGCTCTGTAAGTGTTATATACCTCACACCCTCTCCATTTAACCCTGCATACATTCACTCTGTTCTATCCGAAATGTAATGTGCTACATCTGACATCAAATGTTTCCGATGGAGCCACTGCAGATACGTTTGTTTAATGAACAGTGAACAGCTCATGTTGTTCAAAATGGTCGACTTTCAGGCAGGCGGGGCTAATGAAGGACAATTGTATATATATTTAAAATGATAAGAGCAATGTGTGTACTAAGTTTTGGACCCATTATATGCGAGTAGTTTTGAGCATAAAAATCTTCAAAAATAGGATGTTCTCTTTTGGTCTAGCCTTATTGTTCGAGCTATCGATTTTTCCTCCCCAAATTAATGTCACTTATTAAACGGCTTAGTTGAATACTCAATTCTGATTGGTACATTTGGACATTCCAGAGGTTGTTGTTTTCGCTAACAGACCGTTGCAAAGAAGGCTCTGTTTAAGGGACTATGTGCAGTCATATTAATCTGATAAAAGAAGTCCAGTCATTGTGAGGGTAATCTGTGGACGATAAACATTTGGTTTCATTCATTGTCATTTTGAGTTACGTTGCTGTCGCTGCACTTCCAGTTGTTTATAAGCAGAGGAACGGACTATTTTTTTCTAAGGGGTTGTAGTTGGTTTATTTGGTAAGTAGCCGTGTGATAACCGTCTTGCTCCACATTATCTATCTATTACATTTGGCATAGGGTTATTCCTTCTCAAATGTGAGTGTTTCCACTGTACTCTCTAGTAGAAGTTTCCAGATGTATACAAAAGGATTCCTGTCACGTTTGTCCTCGAGCCCCAATATAAGTTGCTATATGGAATACAATGAATCCTGTTGACACCCGGCAGAACATCTATAACCTAACTTTAAGATAAAACAAATACCAGTCGAGGTTTCAAGGACTACAGAAGTTCATGTTCATTAATAGCCGACAGTGCAAGAGATATGTTGGACATAAGACTATACATCAATAACTTAAGTAGGACATCACTGAATTGAATGTCAAGTCCTCAAATTGTCTTTGTTTCAGAAGTTTGTGGATTTAGTCGCATTCCAGTTTCCTCAAAATGAAAGAGGACACCTGTTGTTTGGTGCCGTATTAATGTTGGTTCTAACACATTTCATAGCAACAGTCAATATTGGTTTATATGAAAAACATTGAACAAAAAGGTTTATCTTTCCCTGGCATTTAAAATGATTTAGGACTTTGTGAACTTGTTCAATATTAACATTTTCTCTTACCAAGTAAAGGATAATATTAGACTGTTGCTGATAGATGCTTTTTTCATTAGGTGTTAAATAAGTGTTGATAAGTTCACATTCTGCCAGTTTCTACCTCCAGTTTGTTTATTCATCATGCATCATTTTTACATTTCACTTTCTGTTCCCAAATGTTCTCTGGCCAGCTATAGTAGACAGGTATTGTTCCCAAATATATATATGTTGTACTACCTGATTTACAACGTATTCTCATACAACATTTTATTTTCAAAAAGTTCATTTTTTTCATTCATTCTTTAATAAATGTTAACAGATGCTTCAATTAACGCTAGTCACATGCATAAAGTCTTGTAAATAAATATACTTCCTCTTCAAAGGAAACAACTTGGTTGAGTTTAGGAAAATAATTTGGGTTGGGTTATAACTACATTTTCAATACTTGGTGAACCTCAGGAAACAAAACTACTTGGTTATGATTATTAAGAAAGGGTTTGGGTTGAAATAACTGCACAGAAAAGTATGGAAAGGGCATTACTTTTTGTAGATAAAGCTGTAGAGTTTATAAGAAAAGGCTAACACTAAACCTAATTTTGACAAATTGGAACCGTATTACACCAAATCAACAAAATCCCCAACATACATACATTTTCTAAAAAGTAAGACACAATTTAAAATGTCTTTGACACAAAATCAGCTGAATAGAAAGTTTGCACATTAACAAATTATGCAACCAACTGGGCGATACACAGCAATTAATACTTTTTAAAAGAAAAGTCGTTTTTAATAACATTCATTACCATGGTTTTCTGACTCTGAGTTTGACCTATCATGCAAAATTAGAAATACTCACACTTACTATATACTTACATATAGCAGAGGTGGAAAGTAGTGGAGTACAAATACTTCGTTACTGTACTAAAGTATATTTTTCTGGTATCAGTACTTTACTCCACTACTTATTTTTCTGACGACTTTTTACTTTGACTTCTTACATTTTGAACACAAATACCTGTACTTTCTACTTCTTACATTTGAACACAAATACCTGTACTTTCTACTTCTTACATGTTGAACACAAATACCTGTACTTTCTACTTCTTACATGTTGAACCAAATACCTGTACTTTCTACTTCTTACATGTTGAACCAAATACCTGTACTTTCTACTTCTTACATTTTGAACACAAATACCTGTACTTTCTACTTCTTACATGTTGAACCCAAATACCTGTACTTTCTACTTCTTACATGTTGAACACAAATACCTGTACTTTCTACTTCTTACATGTTGAACACAAATACCTGTACTTTCTACTTCTTACATTTGAACACAAATACCTGTACTTTCTACTTCTTACATGTTGAACACAATACCTGTACTTTCTACTTCTTACATGTTGAACACAAATACCTGTACTTTCTACTTCTTACATTTGAACACAAATACCTGTACTTTCTACTTCTTACATGTTGAACACAAATACCTGTACTTTCTACTTCTTACATGTTGAACACAAATACCTGTACTTTCTACTTCTTAACATGTTGAACCCAAATACCTGTACTTTCTACTTCTTACATGTTGAACCCAAATACCTGTACTTTCTACTTCTCACATTTCCCAAACAGGCTGGTTCCTTTAGTCTGAATGTGTGTTTGGTGGCGTGATCATTATTATTTAGAGTCATTGCGTGCCTATTGATTTGAACACGATCCGTGTATCCATCATTTCCTGGTCTTCTCTAAAGAAGAGGACCAATGAAAACGTTGTCATGTTGCCGTTGTTCAGCATGGAAACATTCATTAGCTAACAATGACATTATTGTTCTATTAATATAAAGGGAGGTCAGGTACTCTTTAAAACAGCTGCTAGTTATGGGTACTTTTTACTTAAGTACATTTCGAAGCCCATTCTTCTTTACTTTTACTTGAGTAAGGACATTTTGTCAGTATTTCTAGTCATCATTTTTAATCGAATCACTCAGAATTCAGATTTGTCTGCTTTCTGGTTCAGCTCGGAACATCAGCTGGTAAACGGTTATCCCCGTCCTCTATCCTCTGCTGGAGGGAGGGATTGGGGTGGTGGCTGTTTCTCCTTGCTCTGATAGTACTGCTGCAGGAGGAAGGCTGACTGTTACATAACCACATGTACAAACTCACCCAGAGAGACGAGGGGTGCCTTATATTGCCCAGTTTAAACCTGACAAACACTAAGAAATATGTGTAAGTACAACCACAGCACTAATGGAACTGAACTGAACTTATGCTCAACTACTGTAAGTACATGTTTACATCCAACTGCACCTTAAATTCTACCTCATACCATTTTTATATAATACATATTTAATTCTAGATTTGTAACTGCACTGATAAAATACATGTGCAATAACTTACTTACTGACTTGTTCACATGTTTTACTGCCTTGACCGTATTGTTCTTGTATTTGTATGGTAATGTTGTATTGTTTTGTAAGCGTACTATTCAATGTATCATAGGTCCAATTTATAGTCACTTTGTATAATATATATTACATTTGTTTAGCTTGTATTGTCAAAACTATACTTATACGGTCTGTTATGTCTGATTGCACCATCGGAAATGCTTGGAATTTCACTGTACTCTCTGTAGTGACAGTTAAGGAATCTAATCTAATCTAATGTCAGTATATTATTTATATATTGGCACATTAAGAACTGGAAGTTTGTCTTTCTGTTCATCAATCTTCAAACTGAACATTTCCTTCTACTGCAGCCTCATTATAAAAACATTTAAATTGTGAAACATGAGTTGAATTACAAGTCTAAATACCACCACGAAATGCAATGGTGTTTGTCCGTGAGCTTGACACTGACCAATATGCATCCACTACAAAAGCAATGGTATATTTTGTTGATTTGTTGACAGAAGATCAGTCTTTCTTTCCTGTATGACTCAACGTGGATTTCCCTGTAATAACTGTGTGTGAGGACACCTATCATTGCACTGAGGATATCAGAAGCCCACCAGTCAACAAACACTGAGAGACACTGTTCCCCGAGCTTCCTTGGCAATCTCTTTCATATCATTATCACCACGCTTCAGACAGTAAAACAATATGATTGAAATTCAAGGTAGTAGGAGCCTGGGAATAGACGATTCCACATTAGAGGCGTGTAGGGGGTTAGGGAGGAGAAGCTACTGTACAACAAGGCACCAAACCAGTCTATTAAAGCTTCTCAGTGGCCAATTGTAATAGACTTTGAATTGTGTTGGGAGGCCTCCAAGTGGGATTGTGTACGAGCGAGAGAAAACCCTGCCTTGATAAACAAATGTTGCATCATTTCCATCTGTCGGAGTGTGTCATCGTGCTTACATTGTAGTCATTGTAGTACTTTAGCTGACACTTTTTTATTCAGAGTGACTTACAGTAAGTGAGCTTTGAATGGAGTAGCATTGAAGATTGCAGGGAACTAAAAGCAAAGAGTGCAGCAGTCATTGTGTCAGTGCATTCACAGTAATTATGTAAGCATGCAACCCATAGAAGTGCTGCTCAGGAAACAAACAGAATAATGCATTCAAGACAAACATAAATCAGACCTGCACCTTTTCAGGTCAGTAGTATAATAACTAAAGGAGGATGTGTGCAAATGTGAAGTCACATAGAATTAGAGACCTGACAGCAATGTTGAAAAAGGACAAAATACATCCTGAACCCTCTTTCCATCTAGGGTTGACCCTAACCCTAACTTCCTTCTTTCTGTGCATAAGAAGTACATGCTGCTAGTACATTTGTACATTTGTTAGGTTTATGGTTTCTGAACTGTCAAAATATAAAGCTCTTTTCACAAAACCTGAAATGAGTTCCACATTATCAGGAGGAGCTGTACTATGTCTGAATTATTTGGAAAGCATATTAAACACACTTTCTACAAAGTCCATTTAAAGACGCTCATTGTCGAGGGAATTCCCAGCAAGTTATCATTGGGGTTTTGAAGAAGTATCAATGAAACCAAAATAATAGAAACATCTGTGGGTTTCAAAAGGTCATTTACACCTAGAAGCCAAGGAAAACCTCATCCAAAAAAGAACCAGTTTTCTGACCAAATACACTGGATACATGCTCCATCAGAGGCACCATCATTTCCCAACCAAACCGAGTATTTCCAGTTAGTGACATGCTTCTGACATGCTTCAATTTACTCTGATTACAGTCATCATTGAAAACAAATTGCTTAGGTTTAGGCAAACAAAAGTACTTTAGGAACATTGGTTTACAATACTAGGTTTAAAACACTTGGATAAGCTGATGAAACAAAACAACTAGGGTTAGGGTAGTAAAAACTGAATTTTGGATAAATAAACCACCCCTTAAAAATAAAGAAAGGATAACAATGCCTCACTTTCCTTAGATAAAGCTATGAAAATTGAGTTGGAGCAAACCTACCAAATAAAGATAATTTTTTTCTAAAAAGTCTGATTTTTTGACCAAAATATCTGTTAAGCCCCAAAGCCCCCGTCGGCGGGTCTTTTTTAAATTTTAAAATTTTTTATTAACTTTTTTAATTTTTTATTTTTTTTCTTTGGATGGAATGAATACATATGGTGATAATTCAATGTAATACATCATTTTTATAGTCTGGTACCTGAAAAAGGTCAAATGGCACTGATGGAACCAGATGTACCCAAATGTGCCGAAAGCTTATTCCGCCTGGAACTTTTTTTTGCTAAACCTCTCTAAAAAGGTCAAATTTAACTTGTTTTGCCTCAATCTTGATACAGGGTACTTATTATATGTTATAGTTTGGATTCCTAAAGCTTTTAGTCTACCATCCCATCATTCAAGGGTGGTTTTCACTATAAGTAATGTTTTTCTTTAGGCGGAGGTAAGAATTTACCTTTTTTTACAATGTTCCATCTGAATTTACTCTGACTGAGAAAAATCTATATTGATTCTGACACTTCTACATCCAACTCACAGATGTAACCTTGCTTTGATAAAATAAATTATTCATATAACCCTTTTAGAAGTGAAGTTGTAGTCATTTGTTTTGGGCATGTCATTTTCGAGCCTGAAACCTGAAAAACAGGCTCGGGGCTTAACAGGATATGACACAAAAACAGTTGAATAGAGAAAAAGCTTGAACAAGCAGAAAATAACAAATTATGTCTGAATCAAACCCATAACATATGTTTTTAAAAGCATTAATTAACATGATTTTCTAACACTGGGGTTTTTATGTCACATGTAATCAGATATGATGGTTTGCTTTGATAAACCGCATATATGGATGCTGTTCTCCAAACTAAAACGAGTGTTTCTAGAAAGTGAGATTGCTATTGACATGATCTTGTTGTGTATTTCTCGTTGTAGTTGTATAATGAGAATACATGCGTATCTAATGTGTAAAAAGGAAACTCCAAATAAGGCTAAAACCAGCTTGCCATTGGCTTGATCAGGAATGAGATAAAGACCTTACACACATTGTGATAGTTGATGAAAACGTGTTTTTTTTGTCCAGCCTTTATTTTTCAGCTCGTCTTCAGGTTTGTCCCGAGCGTTAAGCTGGCCTCACACAGCTCTACATTTACAAACAACCAAGGGAACAGATATATTTTAAAAGGTTGCCATGACAACTCTCAGCAGGGAAAAGAAAAAATGCAGTATCAGTGCTTCAGCCAGACAAAATACAGTAATTCAAAAAAATGAAAAAGCAGCTTTTATCATCCACTCAAAACGGGTGACTGCTGTGTTCGTGGCAACAAGAGTGTAAAAGATACCAGAGCACAGCCTGATCGATGAACCGTTCCTTTGTCTGAATGGGAGTCGTGTGGCGCAGTGGATAGAGCCTTGGGGTTGGGATCAGGGGGTCACAGGTTCAAACCCCACTGCAGTCAGCATGTCGTTGTGTCCCTGAGACACTTCACCCCAAATTGCTCCTGTGGGGATTGTCCACAGTATTGAGTATGTAAGTCGCTTTGGATAAAAGCGTCTAACAAGTACATGTAATGAATGGGTACATTTGGGTAGAGCTTCCACCTTCAAATGGTATAAATACTGTTCTGTGCACTCAAAATGTCCATCAGGAATCCTTTCACCTTGCCTTGAAACCCAATATGGTCGAACTTATTGCACAATTTCTTTTGTATTTACTTGCACTATTTTTCTGTTTTTTCTGTTTTATTGTGTTGCACTGTTGGAGGAGCCTGTGACCTATTTTCATCGACATAACTACACTGTAGCTATATACGTATGACAAATAAAAGCCTTGAAACCTTGAACCTTGAACTTTCATAAGACCTGAAATAAGAAGACTACTGGTCAGTATAAGAATTTGAAATTGTTGAAAAAAACAGAAGAGCATATAAAAAATATACAATCTGTAATTTTCTGCCACAAGAGTCTCAAAATCAAAACATAAACAAAAACAGAGCATGGGAGTTGTAGTCTTCTACACTATAGCCGTCAATGGAGTCAAATGTCCTGGTTAAGATT
Source organism: Trematomus loennbergii (assembly GCA_012861695.1). Taxonomy (NCBI): domain Eukaryota; kingdom Metazoa; phylum Chordata; class Actinopteri; order Perciformes; family Nototheniidae; genus Trematomus; species Trematomus loennbergii. The sequence goes on from JAAOOA010000459.1 coordinate 272,752, forward strand.
CGCTAAGTGTTCGTCTTTCCAGAGATTTTGGCCAGGTGAGAGTTTTCCACAGAGATCTTCTCTCCAAAACAATCTGACCCACAGATTAAACCAGTAAAAACTTAATATAGCTGTTTCAGGTTAAAGAACGATGTATTTTCCTATGCTCTTTGGTAGATAGAACAAGATTTAGACGTCCGATTAGTAATATGCATCATCCAGTTAAGTAAATAGCACCAAGGTCTAACCCCTAGATTCCACCGGGTCCGTCTGCGGCGCGTTACGGGCGCGTTACGGGCGCGTTACGGCTGCGCCGCGGTGCTCACGGCGATCGCGGCCACTCTAGTCAATGGGTGCTATTCCACCACACGCGGCGCGTTACGGCTCAGAAGCGTCCAGAAGCGGCTCGCGCAGGGCTCCTCTAAAATTAGGATCGAATCCTATTTTTGTCGCGGCGCAGCCGTAAAGTAAGGTCGGGCAGGCAGGAAGTGGAACGTTCAGAGCATATATAGCATATATATATATAGATATATACACACACACACTAATTTTGCAGACCCTATCCCTCCGTAGTCTTTCAAGTAGGAGGAGAAATGCCAGCGTTCTCCTCCGGTTTACAGGCACTGTGTAAATTATATATATATAGATTATGATGATGAATGCATCTTACCACTAAAATACAGCAACACATCTTTGATTCATGTCGTTTATAACTGGAATATTACAGTTATTAACTTTGTCTGAACAAAGTAGCCTGTCCAGGAATATGCCCAAATCACAAAAACTGCGAGCCGGCAGGCAAGACGCTCCGCTTCTGAAATGCTTCTGAAACGCGCCTGGTAGGGTATGACGCCGGAGGAGGCCGGACCAAAACCGCAACGCGGCGCAGACGGACCCGGTGGAATCTAGGGGTAAGAAGTGTATTGCAACAATTTGACATTAAAGCTTGATTAAAGATCAATTTATGACATTTTCTGGGAGTCAAATTAATGCAAACAGGATACGACAATGGCGACCAGATCCCAATTTTCTGTGGGATTTTGTGGAACATGTTACCACAATGCTCCGTGGTACTTTAAATTTCAAAAATCTCAACATTGAAACCATTAGCTTATGAATAAAGCCATGCATGTCGTCTTTCAATCAAACCATATTCACCTCCATGCGCTATTGGAGAAAAAATCGAACTCTCCGGCCCTCAACCAGCTTCACACGAGTAAATACTTGCCCAGACTTTTGTAGTTGCAACTCTTTGTCATAGCTTCCATCATATTTAACCAAAAAGTGCATCTTGGTAGCTTATGCTGTTTTGTCCAGTAGGCTGATCATAGGCAAATAAGGATGGTGACAGGTTGGCGAGGCCTTGACCCCGTCCACGAATGTGTTGATTATTTTGACATTTGACACAGCCAATGTTGATCCCCCTCTCTTGTTTTTCTACAAAGCATTGGGATAAAAGGCAAGTTTTAGAAAGGCTTCCATCAATCAAATGCGGCACATCAGCTCTATTTGCAGGACAAGTTATAAAAAAGCTGAGCAGTCACGCACAAAACGGGACACCTGGTCACCCTGACTCAACAAAGTATATAACAATGGTCTAGTCCAGCGGTTCCCAACCTTTTTCAACTCAGGGCCCACTTAAGAATCTAAACATTTTTTGTGGCCCACATACAACCACATTCAACCATAAACAATATGGAGGCTAAATAAAGTTCTGATTGGTCGATTCAGAACATGTGACACGATGTTAATCCAATAGAACAGACAGCTGTCAAGGACTGGAATGACCGTTGCTAAGGAGGATCGAGAAAGAGAAAGGAAGGAGGTTCAAATAAAAAATCTTTATAATGAAAATGTTTCCACACAAATCATAATATTTTGTAAATATTTGGCGGCCCACTTGCAATGCCTTCCCACAGGTTGGGAACCGCTGGTCTAGTCATTTCTTATAATTTCAAGAAACTTTACCTTTCTGTACGTTTCTAAACACTTTTGAATCAACTTGGGTTCCCTTTCGGTCCTGTTCTCCGTCATCCCCTCGCTCCACCCCATGGCCTCCATCCACCAGCTGTCAGACGGACAGACAGATGGGTGGAAAGCAAGAGGGAGGAGGAGGTAAGGGAAGGATGGAAGGGAAGCAGGAGAGAGAGAGGTGTGACCCATATAGCGGAGCCGTGATTATTTTTAGAAGAAAGTGTCCTAATTGGCAAGCCGCTGGGAGAGCAACAGCACTGCTCTGGTTCCCTACTCCTTGTCCTTCACCTCCTCAACCTTCACTTCTCCTTGGCTTTCTCCTGCCGCCACATCCTCGTGTCCTCTTTCACCTCCTGGAATTGGTCTTTTCTAAGACTCATGCCTCTTGTTATACTGCCCTTCCCTGCTCCTTTTCTATATCAGTGCCTCAACCTTTGCCTTTACCAACTCTTTGTTTGAGTCTTTCCACTTTCATGCTCTCTCAAGGTTTCACATCTTCAACTTTTTCGCTACTCTGCCATCTTTCTTCAAACTCTAACTTCTACTCCTAGCCCTCCTTTCTCTTGTGTCCTCATTAGTGACCCATCTTCCCTCTTTGTTCTCCTAACATAAAGCTAAACAGTTTGCTTACTGATGGCAGATATACATGTTCTTGTATCTAACTGATACTTGCGAAATACCAATCAATTCAACCCCAGTGATGATGGTTTAAAACCATTGTTTTAGTTTGATATTATGTCTTATTTGTAGAGCAACCATGATGATATGGCAATGCTATTCAGGTATGACTTTGGACTTCTTTACAAAACTAGCATAAATACACTGCAAAAGTTAGATATATTGGGCAACTTTAAGAACAAGTTAGTAATGAAGTAAACACAAGTGAATGAGCATCAGGATATTGCCAAAACCCAATCATACACACATATATGGAGAAAACATCTAACTATAAAGCAAGGAATCTCCGTCTGTTCTATTTTCTGTATGTCCTTTGTATATCTCAAGAACTAGTCATATGAACAACTGTACACTTGGTAATGGGAGTGCAATTTTTAATTGGGATCAATTTTGGCCAGATGGCGGTGCTCTAACAACAAACTTTACATTTTGGGCGTTCATTCTTTTATTGCAAGTCTTGGAAAAAAAAAATGTTTTGCATCTATAGATTTTCCACCATTTTGAACTGTGTCCACATCGTTTTTTTCAGACTTCTCCAAAACATCTTTAACAATCGTCACCAAATTGGATTTTGGATGTTCTACACAGTTGTAATATAGCTAGTCCTCGATGTTTGCTCAAATGTTGTAGGCAGTGCTTGCAAAATTATAATATTGGTATATTTCCTGAATGCTATTAAAACCACATTTTGATAGACATACAAAGTTGATGCTAACGGACTAATTGATGGTACTGTAGCAGGACATGTGTTTGTGGTTTGTATGACTGTCCCTTTGAATCTCTAGAGAAACTGTTTATCCAAAACTTCTTCACACTTGAGATGACAATCAGCCACAGCACAATTATTAACAAAACTGCAAGAAGCACTTCTGGGGTTGAAGCAATTAGCCTGCTTACAAAGTACAGTCTTTCCAAACGTCCATGCAGACTGAATGGTCCTGCTCCCCAACAACTGTTTAAGCAGGAGAACCCTGGAGCAAAGTGATCTTCCTATATAAACTGGGATTGTAGCAGTTCTATAACTCTGGGAATATGAGTGGAGCAAGGACTTACGTAGGAAGTACTCGGAAGCATCTGCCGTATAGTCAGCATCCTCCGGGAAGTGATCTATCTGCTTACACATGCCTTTAAAAGAACCTGTGTGAGAAAAGAGAAAAAACACATTAAGATACAGAGATATTAATATCGTCAGAAGTCAGAGAGCTTTAATTATTTATTTGACAGGAGAAAAAGAACACATAATGATAAGTGTTTTTGTGTGCTTCTCTAAATCAATAGCCCATGATCATTGACTCATCACATTCATTGCAGTAAAAATAAATGATAAAAGCGGCAGGAATGACTCCTGAAACCTAACCATGAGTCAGCATTTTATCACTTCCTGTTCCTTCGTCTGAAAGTCAATGTTTTTCTTAATGTGTTTTTGGTTAGCCTGAAATAAGGTTAACACAAGCTGAAGAGATTTTAACATTTTGTTCTATGATATAAATACGTCAGTAAATAGCCAACTGGTCAACGTGTCTAAATGAGACGACTAAACGTCATCACGCCAAAAATTGCCGCCTTTAGCTTAGCGGTGGTGACGTGAAGTCATGTGACCGTGCTGTAGTTCCATTATAGCCCAACATTAGCCGCCTTTAGCTTAGCGGTGGTGACGTGAAGTCATGTGACCGTGCTGTAGTTCCTTTATAGCCCAACATTAGCCACCTTTAGCTTAGCGGTGGTGACGTGAAGTCATGTGACCGTGCTGTAGTTCCTTTATAGCCCAACATTAGCCTCCTTTAGTTAGCGGTGGTGACGTGAAGTCATGTGACCGTGCTGTAGTTCCTTTATAGCCCAACATTAGCCACCTTTAGCTTAGCGGTGGTGACATGAAGTCATGTGACCGTGCTGTAGTTCCTTTATAGTCCAACATTAGCCACCTTTAGCTTAGCGGTGGTAACATGAAGTCATGTGACCGTGCTGTAGTTCCTTTATAGCCTAGCGTCAGTTTTTACTTCTGGAGATTGTATTTTCGCTTAAAAATGCAGAAAACTAATATTAATATGTGATGATTATTGTGTGAGTTTCAGTATCATTTATTTGACACAGCCCTCTTTCTGCATTAATCCAATTCCAAATCCATAAATCCACTTTTTGCTGAGGATCTGGTGTCATCCTTACATCTGGATTAGCCTATACAGATGTGTCATACCTGCAGGACTATATAACAGATACAAGAAAGAACAAAAAGATGTCGCTGGGCAGGAGGAAGGTAAAAGTTGTGAATTAGGAGAAACAAAAGATGAATAAAGGTGGCATGGACCTAAACAAATAAAGGTGACAAATGGATGACGATGAGAATTGGGAGAAGGTTAGCTGCAGCATTCAAGAAAAAGGAAAGAGGGAGAGGAGGAAGAGAGATTTGTCATGAGCTTTGAAGGAAACACATCACAGGAGAGAAGGAAGAAGACAGGAGGAGTTTAATCTAAATGCCTCGACAGAGCAGGGGGAGTGAGAGGAGGAGAGAGGGAGCAAAAGGCAAATGAAAGAGAGGAAGAAAGGACGGCTGATAGTGCCGCTCATTACGAAGATTTGCCTGTGTGTGTGTGTGTGTGTGTGTGTGTGTGTGTGTGTATGTGTGTGTGTGTGTGTGTGTGTGTGTGTGTGTGTGTGTGTTTAGCTTGGTTCAGCTCCAGTGGTAATTGTATGCCCTCCCAAACCACTGCAATGAAATGGGCCCTTGTTAATTGTCTATTGAAGGGCGAAAGACTTGCGCCGGCTTTCAAATGGGCATCGGTCACACACACACACACACACACACACACACACACACACACACACACACACACACCACACACACACACACACACACACACACACACACACACTCATATACACAGTAGCATCAGCCATATTCAAGAGCCTTGTAGCCGTCTCACAGTGAGAGTCTTGATAAGATATGTTTGCGTTTTTTAATTTATAAACATTTAAAACAACCATTTCATACCAAAACTCGACACACAGGAGTAAAAAGAAAAAATATGACAGGACTCTAGAGAAGCCTGTTTCATATTTACATATCTTTAATCCACGGCAGCAAACACTCAGACGAACAAAGTGTTTCTCCTCAGGTAGACGTTTGATAAGATACATTAAAGACATTTCACCAGGAAGCGGCTCGGAAAACCTTTCAGCGTTCCTCAGAAACACTTTCATCATTTGATCGTTTCTGTCTTTGAGCTGTGTGTCGAAATGATGTGAAATAACTGTGAGGATCAACAGCGCTGTGTGTTTCAGGAGGAAAAGCCTCACATTTACATGGACCCTTGCCTCTATAACAATTCCTTGTGCAAATCTGAAGGATGCTACAGAGTGGAGGAAACTCGGAAATTACTCAGCTTTTTTATCACTTCCTGTAACCTTGTCTGGAAGTCAATGGTTTTCTGAATGTGTTTTTGGTTGAAAATAAGGTCTGTGGTTAACTGAAGCGGAAGAGATTTTAAGGTTTTGTTCTACGACATAAAATACGTCAGTAAATACCCCACTGGTGAATTAAAAAAGTGTCCAAATGAGACGACTAGACGTGATCACGCAAAATAAAGAGCTTTTTGAACATTAAAGCATGGAAACATGTCACAGTAGAAACCTACGGCTTAAGTGTTATAAAACGTTCAAAATGGCATCTTCCGAAGTTGTTGCTAGGAGATGTGCAACGGAGAAGAAACTGTAAAAACATCATCACTATCTCAACTGTAAAAAACTACTTCCTGGTATCATTGTAGTTTTTGATAGTTTTGATTCACTGAGTTTCTCATTTCTTATAAAAGACCTGTTGTATTTTTGACTTTTTATTTTAAATATCCAGAATATTTTATATTGTTTTGTGTATAGTTTATATTTGATATAATATTTTTGATTTTATTTGTATTTGTTAATTCTCTTTTCCACTTGTTTAAAGTGGACCTATCATGCTATATTTGAATAATATAGTGTAGGACCATACCTATATAAGGCATATTTATACTTTTTTTTCAAAAAAATTTCAAATTTTCAAAATACCAAACAGATCATGCATTTAGCCATGCCTCATTTTGCTCAATTTGACAATTTCTAGCTCTGTTTTAGCAAGGGCAGATTCAGTGAGAACAGCACCACCTACAGGCCTGGCATATGTACTACAGCGTCTCCAGCGCTTTCGAACGGCAATGGCCGTGGCTGTCTCCTCCTGATTGGTGGAGTTGGCCCAATAGCCGTAGCGCCACCGTCCTGACGTCAGGACAGTGTTCAAATCTGGATCAGTTTTTATCAGATCCGTTGCAGCCCCTTTTTTAGAGATTTGGGTATGGAGGAAAATAGAGAGGGTTGTGTTTTCTGACACTTGGTGAGTTCCCTGGAACACCGGGGACACATATTCATGTATAAAAGACATACAAAAGTGCATTTTGCATGATAGGTCCGCTTTAAGTATTTTAAGAATTGTATTATAAAATCTGAACACACTTCTGCCTCTGTGACGAAAATAATTTCCAAAACTATCTATCTATCTATCTATCTATCTATCTATCTATCCATCGATCTATCCATCTATCTATCCATCTGTCTATATATCTATCTATCTATCTATCTATCTATCTATCTATCTATCTATCTATCTATCTATCTATCTATCTAAGATGCAACATTACTGTATGTTAAACAACTCGATTTGCATTCAATGCCCTGTAGTCGGCTTCAATCTCTTTACGATATCACCCCCTCGCTCTCTCTGCAACACAAACCCACCCACGCTGCAGCACATGTACTCTGGAATTGCATGTTCCTTTCCTTCCCTCTCCTATCGCTCTCTCACATGCACCCCGAGGACCAGATTCCCATTTGAACTGAGCTCAGCTCCTCCTCCTCTCACTCTCTTTATTCCTTCCACAATTCAAATGAAGAGCACGTTTTATCGCCTCGACAGAAAATGAAACATCGACCATTACGTCATTATCTGAGATCACATTGACATTAACAGATTGCTAGGAAGCAAAACACATTAATGGATCTTAGATTTCAGCAGAATATATTAGCTTCAAGCCTCATTGAAGAGGCCCTATTCTGTGTGTCTCTACTTTAAAGAGTCCTCTCCTGCTGATGTTCAGGTGTATATCAGTATGTAGTGTCTCTACTTTAAAGAGTCCTCTCCTGCTGATGTTCAGGTGTATATCAGTATGTAGTGTCTCTACTTTAAAGAGTCCTCTCCTGCTGATGTTCAGGTGTATATCAGTATGTAGTGTCTCTACTTTAAAGAGTCCTCTCCTGCTGATGTCCAGGTGTATATCAGTTTGTAGTGTCTCTACTTTAAAGAGTCCTCTCCTGCTGATGTTCAGGTGTATATCAGTATGTATTGTCTCTACTTTAAAGAGTCCTCTCCTGCTGATGTTCAGGTGTATATCAGTATGTAGTGTCTCTACTTTAAAGAGTCCTCTCCTGCTGATGTTCAGGTGTATATCAGTATGTAGTGTCTCTACTTTAAAGAGTCCTCTCCTGCTGATGTTCAGGTGTATATCAGTATGTAGTGTCTCTACTTTAAAGAGTCCTATTCTGCTGATGTTCAGGTGTATATCAGTATGTAGTGTCTCTACTTTAAAGAGTCCTTTCCTGGGGTTGTGTGGGAGAGTAACTCTTTCTGGAGGGAACACAGAACACACTAAAACCTATAGATCACTACAGGAGAGGAAACACCCCACAAAGCAGAATATGACCCTTTAGGTTACTAACTGTGTAACCCTATTGGTCTGTATGTAGTGTGGACAACATTTATTAATAATAATAATATCCTAATTGGAGAACAAACTAAAATACCTTTCAGAGAAATAAGGCACTTTTGAACCAGAGGTTGTTCACCTGACTAAAGATCCATGTTTATATTTATCTCATGAGACAAAACAACAATTCTTGATTTGACACTGGACATTTTTGTTAATTTATTCTCTCAACACGGTATAGCATTTGTGTTCAAAATGTAAGAAGTAAAAGTAAAAAGTCGTCCGAAAAATAAGTAGTGGAGTAAAGTACTGATACCAGAAACATTTACTTAAGTACAGTAATGAAGTATTTGTACTCCACTACGGGGTCATCAGGGATCAGTCCCCCACTTTTCCTCACAGCGTGAAGGACCCCTGCGACTCTCCGCAGATAATTTATATTCGACCCCAGTAACCCCCCTGCTGTCACGAGCCAATCACAGAGCAGCGTGTCGACTCACCTCATGCCCGTTAAGCACAGTGATGAAACACTAGCGTCCTTTTATGAAGTATTAACATCCTAACCCACTGCGAAAGATGTGTGTGTGTGATGGTGTGTGTGTGTGTGTGTGTGTGTGTGTGTGTGTGTGTGTGTGTGTGTGTGTGTGTGTGTGTGTGTGTGTGTGTGTGTGTGTGTGTGTGTGTGTGTGTGTGTGTGTGTGTGTGTGGTGTGTGTGTTGTGTGTGTGTGTGAGTGTGTGTGTGTGAACGCCCTCTTCTGATCCAGTCCTGTGTGTGTTATGCAAATGCTCGGCACAGAGTCTTTATTCTTTATGCTAATTGTGGCTCAATCTATCTGTATGTTAAAACGTAGTTAAAGTAATCCCTCAGCTGTAGAGGTGGATAAACATCAGAGACCTCAAAGCTGACGTGTTGCTCGTTCAGCTGATTACAATTGTGATGAAGAGGAGGTCCTGTCCTTTTTTCCTCAATACCATTAATGTTAAGTCATCCGGGAGAGGGTTTTGTTTACGAGTGATGCACTTGTTATTCTTATTCCTTTCATTCATTTGCAAATATGTACTTGTATTCTGTAGGTTTCTCAACTGTACAGACATCCCGAGCATCATTATTTAAACTAAAATCCGATGCCTAAAAAACCCTGGAAAGCAATAACTCCACCTGTGGACCCTAGGCACAGACAAATAAAACATCTTTAGAAATCCGAAAGTTTATTCCAACTCTGTAAAATCATCATGCCAACATTGGACACTTTGCGTGTAAAAGAGAAAGTAAATGGCCCGTTCGGCACCTGTGTCCGCTTGTGGCTCAGGAAAATTGTCAATAAAGATTGGTTTGAAAGTTCCCAAGCAGGAAGAAATGTGTTGACTTGCAGAGGTCTGTAATGTTACATCAGTACGGTTCACAATGCTAACATTCATCTGTGCTTAGTGGATCCTGTGTGCTTTCATTTCATATAAGAAAATAGGCAACGTAAAGGCACCTGCAGATAGCTAGGAAAATGAGGACACTATTTTTTAACCATATTGCAGAGAATTGTTACCCAAAATGCCCCTAACCCAAACCCTAACCCGAACCCTAACCCGTCCAAATCCTTATTATCACATCGTTAAGCATGTACTGCTGAAGAACATTAACCCTTTACGTCAAGAGTACGGTACAGATGGGATCAAGTTGCGATGTTGCAAATTTGTCTGCACACTGCTAGCAAGAAGAACATCTGATGGTAAAAGTCGTATCTTGAGATTTTGACTTACTTTTGACGAGCGTGTGAACAATTAGAAAATGTAATGTCCCTTAAAACAGAGTCCATTGCTTGGTCCATTCAATGACCCATCTACAACTATGGGGGGAAATGTCGCTCATATACATTTTTAAAGACTTTTCAAACAAGGTGTTCACACTTTTTGTGAAAACTTTGCTTCAACAACATCTCAGACCAAAATGGAGAAATGTTACTTTTGTCTTCCTGACACTTACTGAATTGTTGAAGAATGATCCTAACGTTTGGATTCTGCCTTGATTCTTTTGGTACTTCTTTGTATTTGTATAGATTTAAACAAGTAGGAATAAAAAGGACAATATATACAATTACTACAAGTCCAAAATCAAAGCTTCAAACAGTTCAGGATAGAAACTCTGCCATACAATACGTTCCACTCCAAGAAATGGGAATATAGAGAAAGTCTTCACTTCATTAAACGTCTTCGTTTTGAGCTCTATTTCATTGTAATCTTTGAACCCTGACAGCCCAAATGATTTCCGCACAATTTCAGAAACACATTCGACAACAGAGAGCCCGATTAAAGATAATTGTAATAAATGTGGAGTTAGATTCTCACCCTACTTGCACTAACTAATTTAAAATAAGCAAATGACTCTCCCTATATCAGCAGGAAGGCTCCAGTCTGCGCACACAACAGAAATTAGTTTGATATTGTGACGAAGAACAAAACTGCAGGGTTTTTTATTGCTTTGACTCTTCTGAGACGGGGAAGTGGAGCGGTGTGTTGTCATGCGGCACAAAACAAGAAGCAGCTAATGTGACAGCGGCACAAATGGCTGCTTAATTATAATTTGGCAGAGCATGAGGACAGGTGGCCAGGGACCGCCCGGTAACCAGGTGTTCACACTCCATCCAAACGAGTCCATCACTGCTGTAATGACCCTCTCTGGTCAAATGAGACAGGTAAGGGCTCTAAAGGGTGAGACCCAATGCATAGACTTCCAAAAGTGATATGGTTCAGCATGATGATTGAGATTTAAGCACCTTTTTAGCCATATCTTGCCAAAAATATTGTTGATTGTTGCCATGTTTAGGGTTGCAAAATGTATCGTAGTTTAATTGACATTTTAGAGCGATATTCAGATTGCAGGAAGAGCAGTATTACTTAAAGATATTGGATTATACAGTACAGTTGCAGAGATATCCCTCACATTAAATCGAAGAAAACACGTTTTTTTACATAGGGAACCGTGGTGCATTCAGCGTTTCCTGGTCATCCGTCAGCTGCTTTTTATCCGAAATAAATCAAGTACGCGCCAAATATAAACGCCCTCACAAAGAGAAGCTCTAGGCAGAAACAGAGCAGCGTTAAAAAAAGTCTGTAAAAAAATTACAGACTCCTACCAAGTAAGAGAATAATTGACATCACTGTTAATGATCCGAACAGAGGTAAGATCTAGGTAAGAGCTAACGTTATGCTAACTGGATGCTAACAAAACGGCTGAATTTAAAACATGGACATTTTTGAATCACTGGGATCCACTGTGCTGTAAACCAGGAAGGAGCTCACTTTTCAAACCACATCCATCGACAGGAACAACATGACATTTCAGCAAAGCACTTACGTAATGTTCAATGACAACTTGAATTAAAGGTATTTATTTATATACGATCTAAGCATGTCAACAACAGAATAGAAACTCAAGTATTAAGGTTAGGAAAAGTAAGGCTTATCAGTAAAAAGAAAAGGGGAATAAAGACTTTGAGAACTTCACCTCTACGCCACTTACGATCTATTTTATCACATAAAAAGGACACTACTTCCAGCAGTGACCTTATACATTGGCTAGATATACTTTTATAATACCATCTTTCAGGCCTTTGGAGGGTCTTGGTGATACTGAAACCACGTCTAACGCCTTTCAGAAGGTGTAAATGAAGAATCCTCCATCACCTTTACACCTGGGGAAATGCATGTACTCTAAGAGGAGATTTGTCACATTTTTTATGGGCGCAACCCCCATACTCAGCTCTGCTGCTCATCCCACAATGCATGTTCCTCATAAATACGGCACTATTTGAAAGGTAAGAAAACAAGCTTTCCAACGGTATAAGATGTATTGCCAAGAAGCATTGTTCCAACAAAGAAATAATCGACCAAACACATATTTCCTTACTTACTTTTTGTGTTATAGAATCACTTTACTACGTCGAATCTTGTGATAAAAGGGTTAGGGTTACATTCTACTAAATGCATCAAAGTTAAAAGGTACAAATATTGAAGTGACTGTTATTTTGTATTGATTTTTGTGCTTTTAATTATGTCTCTGTCTGTACACACAAACTGAAAGATGGACTTTGACTTTGAAATCTAAAATGTGCATTTAAGAGCTGCATGTATTCCCAACAGGAACCAGTGAACAGGACCAGCTGACCTCCTCAACACGATGTCTGTGCTGCTGAGAGGAAACTGCTGAATTGTACAGGCTAATGCACATGTTGGAACGCCCCCCCGCTGCAGATCAGCCTGCGATCATGTATAATGTAGAAGCATGCTAGCATTACAGATACTGCTGCTATGTTCCCATCATGTATTCACCCTGTGCATTAGATCAGCCGCTCTCCATGCATTTCCCCCGCCACATTAGAACAGCACATCTCTCTTTAATTTATAATACAGACTTAAAGTCAGGTCAGTAACAGATGTTTCCGTGTAGTTTGAAAAAGCAGGAAAACAGCAACACTTTTTTTCAGGACAGAGCTCTAAAGTAGTTCAGTGGTTGAAAGACTTGTGCATGTAGCACTCTCAAGAAAACGTGTTGAGTGCATCCCCCAAAAACAGGTACAAGAACCTGAAACTGGAGCAGGTAAAACACATCCTGACTTAAAATGATTGCATCAACAACATCTGCATGGTAAAAACAGAATCACAGTCTTCTGTCGGATAGATATTTCTTCACTGATTCTTGCTAAATAGATGGTGCCAGAACCTTTTTTAAGAATTAACTACATTATATTGGTCACAAAAAACACCATGTCCCAATCCCAGCATTCAGGCTCATGGACTTACAGACGTTGATTCCTAATAAGTCTTTAGATATTTTTGTAGTGTCAAATCATCAAGTACCTGAACAATCTTTCCAGGGATGTTAAGTCCTGTTGTACACTTCCTGTCATTCAGAGCTGCACATTTTGCCTGAGCCAATTATTGACAATTCAAAGAGCTATCAGGGGAAGTCATAGTATTGTATCTTGAGAAAAACTCCTAAAGTCTTGGTATGGTATGTAAATAAAACGTTGTAGTGTACCAGTTGAAAAACCTCAAAGTCCCAGCATAGTATGACAACTTTTTTGGTACATATGTCATGGTATTGTATCATGTGTTTGTACCATCTACTTCTGACGTCAAAGAAGCTTATGTTCCACCAACTTAAAATATATTAAACTAGATGTTGGGACGAATGGACAAATGACAACAAGATACAAACAGTAAACAAATGGATGGATCCTGTTGAAATAATCAACCTGATCATGTGTTGTAAGCCATGCTCCTGAGGTTCATCCTTTAGTTCATTTAAAGAGACCATGAATGTGCACATGTCTGTTTGCAGCATGTTATTTAGCAGAGGGTCTTATTTAGCACAGGGTCTTATGGCGCGTTTCCACTACACGGCCTCGCTCGGCCTCGCTCGGTATGGCTAGGCCTCGTTAGGACTGGCTCACTTTATGGCGCATTTCCATTACAGTTTAGGAACTGGGGTAGTATCTATAGTAACGCAGTGTAGGCGGAGCCGTGACGTCATCTTCAATGAGAACCCCAGAAAAACAACACAGCCGTTAGCTGTTAGCACTCAGAGCTCACAGCTCCTCATATCTGTTCAGAAACTAGACAAAAGTTAATCAAGTACAAACCACAGACTGCCTGTGTCATGGCGAATACAGTCGCTGCTTTATTTATGTCTGTATAGGCCGTTGTTGTGAGTGTGGACCGGGCCGCTGACGTCACAGCCCTCTTAAACCGTGCTCCGCACTGTAGTGGAAACGCGCCATTATTTAGCACAGGGTCTTGTTTAGCATAGGGTCTTATTTAGCACAGGGTCTTGTTTAGCATAGGGTCTTATTTAGCACAGGGTCTTGTTTAGCATAGGGTCTTATTTAGCACAGGGTCTTGTGTAAAAGGTCCAAAGGTATAGTGCTGTGTGAACTAAAAGAAGTGTAATCAAACCTGTGAGATTCTGTTATTCTTGAGACAGACACATACTGTATACTCTTGGTGGACTTGACGCAAGTATTCTGTCTCTCATACTGTTGTACAAGAATATAATAATTCCTTCAATCAGCAGTGTGTCTGTGTTTCTATTTTGTTATATCTTGTTATGTCTTGAGTGTCAAAGGTTTCGGAACCACGACAATCCAAATTAGAACAAAGACGCCTATGATATTATTGGTGCACACATTGGTGCCATTTAAATGTAAACCATTGCAGACAGGATTTGGAACTAGAAAGCGGTCGAACAACTTAAAGAATAGATGGTGCAACAACAACCAACAACAACAAGGGCAAATAGTTTATCCAAAAAAGGACGATGACGTCAATGAGACATGGTTGCACACTTAATTGTGATTAAAACGTGCAAATTTGAACAGGATGTGGAACAGAAAAATGGTCTTGAGGAGTTTTAGTGAAACCTCAACCACCTGCAAACACACTCTGTCCTGCTTTCAGAAGTCCCTCAGCTCCCTCACCCATCTCTCCTACTTTTGTTTAGAGAAACTTTCTGCCGTGTTTCCCTCCCCATCGCCCTCCGATAACCTTCTTTTGGCCCAGAAAAGAGAAGGTAAAGGAGGGTAATGAAAAGAGGAAGGAAGTGGAGGGACTTGAGATAAAGAAATGAAGGAAATTGTGAGACTCGTGAAGCAAATTAATTGATAAATGAGGCAACAGATGTTTAGTGAAACTCCAGCAGGCTGTATGTGGAGCAGCTACCTGCCCTCGTTCTGCAGCTCCACTTTATTTGAGCCCAAAATCAGAGAGACAGCAGCCCTGGTTTTCCACCATATGATTCATATTCATTATAATGGCAGCTTATCAGAAACGACAGAAGAGGGGACACTTCAGATGGAATCACATTGGATAAAAAGCTTGTCTTAACAGCATGCATATCACTACATTGACTATACTACTACTGTTGTGCAATAACTCTCCTTATGTGCAACACATTTTATATTTATATGAATTAATCTATCACCTGCTTCTACTTCACTCATTTCATACGTTCAAGTATTTTTAAAATGCTGGAACTTATTTATTTATCAAGGATGTGTACTTTGTGGTTTCATTAACACGTGCTTCCCTCTTTATTTAATATGTAGGTCTTCTCATTTAGCATTTTCTATCAGCACTGTTGCCGCTGTGGAACAAATAATAAAGGCTTTCTGATTAAAATGCAGGATGTAAATGGGTCAGAACGATCTGCAGAGGGTCAATGAGCATCGTTCTGCCTTTCTCCCCCATCCATCTCTCTCCTCTTCCTCCTCCTCCTCCTCCTCCTCCTCCCCATGATAGCCGTTACGTAACATTACTAAAGAAACACCACAACCAGCGAGCACTGACCAGTATCTAATGGAAGAGAGGGGGGAGGAAGAGGAGAGAGAGAGAGAGAGAGGGAGAGAGACATAGAGAGACAGAGAGTGAGAGAGAGAGAGAGAGGGAGAGAGAGAGAGAGAGAGAGAGACATAGAGAGACAGAGAGTGAGAGAGAGAGAGAGAGAGGGAGAGAGAGGAGAGGGAGAGAGAGACAATGAATTCAGGCAAATAGCAGCCGGGACATTTGAACTATAAATAACCGAGATACTAGCAGCAGCTCTGGTCTCCTCTTTTATTCCAGCCTCACCCTTTCCTCCCCCAAAATATTCCCTTTTGAAAATCTGCATTTTATCTGTAGGTTTTTCCCAGCTACTCATCAAAGTAGAGACACTAAATACTGATACACCTGAACATCAGCAGGAGAGGACTCTGTAAAGTAGAGAAAACGTACCCAGATTGTACACAAATAAACATCTGGAGTTTAAAGGGGCCCTATTCCCTGCATGAAACTACATACTGATATACACCTGAACATCAGCAGGAGAGGACTCTTTAAAGTAGAGACACTACATACTGATATACAACTCACCTGAACATCAGCAGGAGAGGACTCTTTAAAGTAGAGACACTATATACTGATATACACCTGAATATCAGCAGGAGAGGACTCTTTAAAGTAGAGACACTACATACTGATATACACCTGAACATCAGCAGGAGAGGACTCTTTAAAGTAGAGACACTACATACTGATATACACCTGAACATCAGCAGGAGAGGACTCTTTAAAGTAGAGACACTACATACTGATATACACCTGAACATCAGCAGGAGAGGACTCTTTAAAGTAGAGACACTACATACTGATATACACCTGAATATCAGCAGGAGAGGACTCTTTAAAGTAGAGACACTACATACTGATATACACCTGAACATCAGCAGGAGAGGACTCTTTAAAGTAGAGACACTACATACTGATATACACCTGAACATCAGCAGGAGAGGACTCTTTAAAGTAGAGACACTACATACTGATATACACCTGAACATCAGCAGGAGAGGACTCTTTAAAGTAGAGACACTACATACTGATATACACCTGAACATCAGCAGGAGAGGACTCTTTAAAGTAGAGACACTACATACTGATATACACCTGAACATCAGCAGGAGAGGACTCTTTAAAGTAGAGACACTACATACTGATATACACCTGAACATCAGCAGGAGAGACTCTTTAAAGTAGAGACACTACATACTGATATACACCTGAACATCAGCAGGAGAGACTCTTTAAAGTAGAGACACTACATACTGATATACACCTGAACATCAGCAGGAGAGGACTCTTTAAAGTAGAGACACTACATACTGATATACACCTGAACATCAGCAGGAGAGGACTCTTTAAAGTAGAGACACTACATACTGATATACACCTGAACATCAGCAGGAGAGGACTCTTTAAAGTAGAGACACTACATACTGATATACACCTGAACATCAGCAGGAGAGGACTCTTTAAAGTAGAGACACTACATACTGATATACACCTGAACATCAGCAGGAGAGGACTCTTTAAAGTAGAGACACTACATACTGATATACACCTGAACATCAGCAGGAGAGGACTCTTTAAAGTAGAGACACTACATACTGATATACACCTGAACATCAGCAGGAGAGGACTCTTTAAAGTAGAGACACTACATACTGATATACACCTGAACATCAGCAGGAGAGGACTCTTTAAAGTAGAGACACTACATACTGATATACACCCGAACATCAGCAGGATATGTCACTGGTCTCCTTTCTTCCACTAATCATCTCCCCTGTTTTTTCTTTTAATAAAGTAAGTATTTTATTTGCAGATTCATCTCCCCAGCTAACAATCAAAGTAGGAAATTGTTCTTGTTACAACCTTTGGATCTAAACTGCTGTGTTTTCAATGATTTTAACGCCATAAAATTAGTTTTATGTCATAATCATCTTGATTTGCAGCTGAAAATGTGTCACATTAAGCCTCATTTCATTTTAATGTGCCTAAGTTGTGATCTGTTACCAATTAATTTCACCCTGATTAGTTGTTTTTCAGGTTATGGTTTAATATCTGGTATGAACGCATCAGGAGAATACTTGCATCGTTGATTTCTGCATCAGAAAAAGCTTCAACATTATAAAAACATTCAGTAGTTTTTGAGCTGTTTTCAGCAGTGTTCTTTTTGCACATCGACTGGTTAGTAATAGAGTAAAAATAAAACTTTGTGTGCACTTTGAAATCTAATCCTAACTTTGAAACAATCGTACTTAGAGGAACATTATTGCATAAGTGTAATAAACACAAGAACAAATTATCGTTAATGTTAGATTTTACAAAACAGGGATTTAAACGTCTCTTTGACGCACATACACATCTACCCCATCATGTTAAGGTGTGAAAGGTGTACACATTTCTAGCATTTTGGGCGTTATTGGATGTAAAATACTATGTTTTGGTGATTTAAACACCATTAAATGTGTGTTGACTGCGTCTCAGCCAATAATAAAACAAAAAAAACTCACTTTTAATTACTTTTTCCCCATCTGTCATATATGTATATGTATGTGTATTTATAGTATTGTCTAATAAGTAATACTGTATTACTACTACATGTAATTATGAGCGATTAGCTGTTACCCACAGGGAGGCATGTGAACAGGTTAGAAACCACTGTGAAACCAGCAGTGTGTGTGTGTGTGTGTGTGTGTGTGTGTGTGTTTGTGTGTGTGTGGTGTGTGTGTGTGTGTGTGTGTTGTGTGTGTGTGGTTGTGTGTGGTGTGTGTGTGTGTGTGTGTGTGTGTGTGTGTGTGGCTATGACTCATCCACTGCATGTCTCTCTCTCACTGCATAGCAACGGCTGTGCAAAGCTCATATAGGTCCATAGCAACAGTGCCGATGGTGTCGGCCTATAAACATCCCATTAACAGGTCAGAGGAATCTGATCAATCTGTGTGCACAAAGTACTTCATACATACTTAAATAAACTACAGTTTCCTGCATAAATACTGCAGTTTTAATCACGATATAGCATACTTTGTAGAATGCATTTCACCATTAAGTCATTTACAGCCCAACATATTAAACCTTTACCACAACAATTAAAATCTAATCTCATAGTAGCACTAATTTTAAACTCCAATACACATATAGATAAACAAACTTATGCTGAGCAAACATTTTTGGACTTATAACACCTTCCCTTTTTACAAGAATCCATCCGTACATTTCTCATTGAATGTAAAGACTGTAAGTCAAAGAAAAAGAAAACGAATGTATATTAAACAGTTTTAAAAACTCATATATCTAGAATCACACTAGTGTTCATGCCACTGTTTTATTATCGTTAAACATCTTTTTTGCGGGCTGGATGAAAACACATCTAACAGGGAAACCCTACTGCAGGAGAGCAATGGATGGGACAAAGAGTGAATCTTAAAGTCAAGCTGTAGTTGATAACATCTCCATAAAAGCTCATGTACATTCAGGTTTTTCCACAAATCAATCAAATATATACGATAAAAGTGTCGGTCACTTTTAGCCGATGCTTCGTGATCACTACTTCCTGTTTTATGATAACATAAAACAGCTCCCAATGTTGGGTTTTTTCGACCTCCTGCTGCTTTAGCTATGACTAAAGCTGTGTCTCGATTCACCTTCAGTCCTTGCAGGTGCTGTTTAGAGTGCAAAAGTTCATCCAAATGCCAAATATGTTAAAACGAATTATGTACTAATACTATGTACTACACTACTATGTAACTCTGCACATTTCTCACACTCAACGACCGGCATTTTCGTTACGTAGCAGAAGTATCATGACCATCCTTGATTGCAGTTGCTCTGGTCAACACAGCTCTATACAAATACAAGTTGTTTTTCTTTACTCTCTTAGTAACGTACCAGTATAATTGGGGCTGTAAGTTTCATTGGGTTAATTGAGACGTCTGTAATGATTTGGAACCGCTAGCGAAATTCACCCCTGCACAGAAGTGTTCCCAGTGTACTAAAGGGAAGTATATGGATAGAAATACAGCCAAAGATCCTCTTCCCTCTCGCCTCACCTCTCCTCCCCTCCTCTCATTACAGATGTTGTTTGGAAAGCTTCCTCTCCTCTTCCTCACTCCTTCACAGATGTTGTTTGGCACATGTCTACCCGTCTATCCTTCTCCTCTTCATTAGATCCTGTTTGTTTCTCCATCTGCTCTTTCTCCCCAATTGTACCTCCTCAATCCATCCTTTACTTTCCCTCTAAACACACCTGAACTCTCCTTTTGCTCCTAGTCTGCAGGATGTTTCATTCTGACTCCATCAAATCCCAATCCTTTCCTGGAGGTTCACAAAAAAACAGTGGATGTGATTCTGATGTTTTGGAGCATGGCTGCTTTTTAGCTGCTGTGTCTTTAAAAAATCTCTGTCTGTTGTATTTCCAGAGCGGGCGAGAGATACTTCCTCTCTGATAAATGATATAAAGAGCGTCTAACGAGGGGGCGCCACAACAATCGCCATGACAACAATGATTACTCATCCCCAAACAAGTGAAACAACAATGAATAACATCTCATCAGCCTCAGCGCTCTGAAGGTGCGATTATTCTGCTGCTGCTTCTCCAAGTCGTTATGCAAACCCTCTCTCTCTCTCTCTCCTCTCTCTCTCTCTCTCTCTCTCTCTCTCTCTCTCTCTCTCTCTCTCTCTCTCTCTCTCTTTCTTTCTCTCGGCAGCATGATTAATCTGAGACCATCGATTCCTGGAGAATGTGGGAGGGGTTGAGAGTGAGAGGGGGGGAGCACCTTCATTTAAAGAGGACATATAAAGATCATTTTCAGGTTCACATCAGTATCTAGTGTCTCTTCTGTGACATGTTGTCTACAGCACCTCTTTTCACCCTCTGTCTGAAACCAGAGCCCAGTCTGCTCTGATTGGTTAGCTGGCTCTGTTCAACCTCTTATGCCCCCTATCCACCAAACCGGTTCCAGAGCCAGTACCAGGCTAGAGTCTGATTTAGCTCTGGTACTTCCTGTTTACACCGAAGCGGGGCCGGCTCTAAACACCGATAACCGGTTCTTAGTTGACCCAACTCGGCTGCCCGCCAAGAACCAAGTACCAATACTTCACGCTTACGTCGGAGGGCTGGATCAACCTGAGCCATAATAACAGTTCATGGCGAGTACGGCACATCAAAGTTGTAACAAGCAGTAGCGCTGAGCAAAGTGACTAGACCACGACCACACATTTATACAAAAAACACACTTTATAAAGTCAGGCAACACTAACCAGGCTTCGTGTGATTCTGATTATTTGTACCTTACTTTGACCATCCGTTAGCTGTTATTGATCATTCTGGAGAGCAGGCAGACGTTTTGTTTTGTAATAGCAGCTATCGGATGGAATCAATACATTTTACTTTGCTTCTTTGCTTCATGAAAACATAAGTTACTTTGTAAGTTTATATAATTAATACAAAATATACTGACATACTATAGAGTGGTGAGGTATGAGTGCTAAACCCAGAAATTAGTCAGCATTTTATCGTTTCCTTTCCCCTGGAAGTCAATGGTTTTCTGAATGTGTTTTGGGTTTTTAGCCTGAAATGAGAACAATTTTTGTGGAGGGAACCAGAGAGATGCTGCCTTCAGGTTCTCCTACAGAAATACAACATCCCTGCAGTTAGATACTTGGCAGTACTTTTCATTTTAACATCTCAAGTATGTTGGAATGCTTATTCTTTACTCGAGTAATGTTTTGAAAGCAGGACTTTTACACTGCATTATCTTTGTTTTTACTTAAGTAAAGATCTGAGGACTTCTTTCATCACTACCTTTTCCCTTCTTCATCCTCCTCCTCCCTTTCTCCTCCCCTCCTGTCCTCTGCAGTATAATATATCTGTGAATATTCAACAACTAGCAGGAAGGAACCGAGGGGCAGAAAGAGAGGAGGGGGTGAAATGCTTAGAAAACTAAAATATTTGTGCCCCTCCTAAAGTTCATAAACTATTTAGCTGCATAAATATCTTGAAACCGAGAGGCCAGCCTTTAGCTGTTTCACCACAACTTCAAAACACTTTCTAATTCAGCAGCAGTGGAACATTAGCAGAATAAATTATCATTTAATATCAAAAGGAGCATCATGCAACGCCAGCAAGGGCAATATATAGATAGATAGATAGATAGATAGATGGATAGATAGATAGATAGATAGATAGATGGATAGATAGATAGATAGATAGATAGATAGATAGATGGATAGATAGATAGATAGATAGATAGATAGATAGATGGATAGATAGATAGATAGATAGATAGATAGATAGATAGATAGAGTTCTGAACCAAACCAAGGGTATACTATACTCCAAAAGCATGAAAGCAACAACTTGAAGGCGCCTTTATTAACCCTTCCTGCAGACTGGGTTACAACAAGCATGCAACACAAAAAATGCACAGCTCAACCACAAACTCAAACTGATTGAAGTGTTTGTTTTGAGAGAAACAACGTGTCAATGCAACGTGTTTTAACTCATTCACAATGAGGAAATTCAGGCGTTTATAGCAGCAACTGGGTCAGAGTGAAAAACAGGATTCAAGGTAAAAACTAAAGATAAAATAGAATACAAATACAAATAATAATACATTTTCTTTTTTATATAAAGTAATAAAGTAACTGTTGAAAAAATATATCACAGTAAAACGTTGAGCATTTTAATGGACATATATATATATATTGCAACCAGCATGCAACACTTTTAAAGAAACGCACAGCTCATCCACTTCTCAAAACTCAAACTGATCAAAGTGTTTGTTTTGAGAGAAACAACACTTTCTGTACAGCGCTCAGATGCTCGATGCAACGTGTTTTAACTCAATGAGGTTACAAAATAATGTTAAAAAAAGACAGAAAAAGCATCCCTTGTGCTCACATTCAAACAGATATTCGCTGCGCTGGATGAAGTTGTTTACGCGTGTCATCTGCCTGTCAACATGTCTGAGCAGAGACACAAACAACAAACAAGTCGACTCGCCGGAGGCCATCTTGTGTCCACATGCTGCTGACCTGCACTCAAACTCTACAGAAAACTGCTGAGTCGCCTGATTCTGACTCAACTCGTGCAACAGAACCTGCTTCCTGCACGCTCTCCTCTTCATCAGGTCATCAGCTGTTTGTGAAGTGCGTCAAGCATTCAATCATCCAAGTAAAACCCACTATGGGCTTTGGTTTGGTTTGGATGTTGTGCATATTATAATAATGGTAATACGACAAATATATAGAATGCTATGTAAAACTATAATGTATTTATTTCGTCATATATACCTTAACTTCCTGATAGTTAATGATGAATTGCAAATTAACAACAAAGAGAAATGACTGATGTTCAAATCTATCTCTTTCAACGGCAATTATACGCACAACTGGATATAAAAATATAGATTCATTGATTTTTTTTAACCCAAATAACCCCCATTTGACTTTTAATAAAATTCGGAAGAGAATAAGATCAGGCAAAAATAAAATAACGGTATCGAATATAAAGAATAGTAAAAAAAAAAAGTTCAACTTTCAGTATGTGCTACATGCAAGTTTGATTTATTTCTAAGTTCAACTTCTATTCTCAAAATGTCAGTTATATTCTGAACATTTTAACATTTTAAACATCTTCCTCCTTCTGTATGCTTTTGCTATCATGCAATATGCTAAGAAGTCAGCAGAGGACTAACCACAGCACTCAAGAATCACATTTGGTCTGGCTTTTCTCTCTGTTGAAAATACGATCATTAAGTCTGGGCTCATTTGCACCCTTTAAAGGTGGGGTAGGTACGTTTGAGAAACCGCTCGAGATACACTTTTTGTTATATTCCATGGAATGCTCTTAACATCCAGATAGCAATGATCTCTGAAGTGCTTTGACAAAAAATCCATAAAAAATGTCATCTGTGGAAGCTGTAGTACTGTAAAAAGCACGACCAATCATCTGAGCCGGCCCGGCTAAAATAACTGGATGGCCTACCTGCCTGTCAGCCTTCCATCTGGCACAAACTTATCTCGTGCCCTCATTGGTCATGTGCGCGTTCGTGTGTGTTGGAGGAGGGGCTCTGTAAGGAAGTGGCAGATTTTCTCCGGTTGTGTATTTTCAAATTCTAGCGATCTCGAGCGGTTTCTCAAACTTACCTTTAAGTTCATTTATTTGTTATTATTATATATACTATTTTGTATGTTCTTTCCCACTATGACTATGTATGTCAGTAAGTATGGTATTCCTGTCATGCTATGTTTATTCTTTATTATGTATTGTTGGCTGTTCTGTTTGTCTTCTATGTTGAAAAAGAGAAGCATGATTTCCGACCCAACGAAGTCTGTACTGTTGCTTACACTTGTATGCTTCTTCTCAATAAAAATATTTGAAACTAAAGTACGATCATTAGAACAAAACAGCATTAAGTGGCTTTTACAAACTGGGGAATAATAGATGAGAATTCAAGCTGTGTTTCTGCAACATGCTCCGTTTAATTGTTACGTTTACACACCATCACACAACACCACCTGCCCAACACACACACACCCACACAGTGTTTTACTGGGTCATTTAACAGCTGCATTGATCAGAGTGTCAGTAACTGATTCACTCTGCAGCTACTTACTGTACGGCTCCAATTAAACCCTGCAGGGGTGATGAATACTGCAGAAACAAAGTGCACACGGACCAACAGAAAGACATTTAAAACGTTGAAATCACAACTTTTTTAAATGCATCCATAACTCTACATGAGGGGTGTCAAACTCAATTTCATAGCGGGTCACATTATGGTTGCACTCAAAGGGCCGGTTGTAACTTTAAGACTAAACAAATAAACATATATAACTATATCATATATATGAAATAATGTATTATATTCCATATTGCCTCTGCATTGGATTATTATCGGATAGGGTAATAACTTCATAACTAACTACGTCTGAAAGCAGAAGTCTAGGGCAAATAATTGCAAGTCTCTTCAGTGCACATGTCACAAAATGAGATGCATTGTGGGACATGTAGTTTATGGGCAACGTGCATGTTACCGTATAAAATGTATTATATTCTTTGCTAAATCTTGCAGGCCACATAAAGTGAAGCCTTGAGTTTTACACCCCTGCTCTACATGAAAGACTGTTTTAGATTGCATATGGAACACAGATTCTCTTCTAAATGCCATTAAAATACACCTAAATAGAGTTTTCTCTTGAATATAGAACTCAGGCATATGTAGAGCCAACTCATGAATTCAGATGAAACCATTAGAAGATACACCTGAGACCCTGCACTGCCCAAAAGGCGACACAATGGTAAATGTTTGGTGAGAGAATTCATGCAAATTACAAAAAATCTGCATAATGGTCTATTTTAATCTCTTCAGCCTCAGTTTCGTCTACACCATTTCTACCTTGGACACATGCCTGTGCACCGTCAATGTAGCAATGAAATCAGAAAAAGGCTGGAGGATAAAACAGATTATTTCAAGACACCAAAGACTATTACCTTTGGATGGGTTACCCTGGCCTTCAGAAACAAAATGTCATTTAAACTGGGACCGCATGCCGACCAGGAAGGGAATCAAAATGATCACAAAGTAACAGAAATCCACTTGACCACTAAAAGACACAATAATACTGCAAAACAAACTGCAAAAAGACAAATAAAGACTCACAAAGGCTATGAAATAGTGCAACACAACCACAAAACGACTCAAAATGAGCACAAAGCGTCAATAAAAATTAAAACAGACACAAAATAAGTTCAAAAGGGGCAAAACAAAGGATAAAAACAATCGCCAAGAGACACAAACCCACAATTATTGTCTACAAAGACAACAAAATGGAGGTTTGTGTGTTTTATGGTCCATATGTAGAATTTATATTGTGGCCATTTTCCTGTAATCCACCCCTATTAGTAATTCAAATGAACAATGTCCTACTTATTTGGGAAGTTATAAACCTTAACAACTTTATAAAAGTGACCTGACGAGACCGGACCAAAATGTCCTCCTAAGGTCTAAAATGTGGTCCTCAAAAAGGTAGGAAGACAAGAATACACACACACATATTTGATGGAAATACAGAATCACACACGGCACATATTATGTTACCCAAACAAATTCAAGCCCACTCAAACAACGAGAGATGTACTGCAGAGCATCAGTCATAAAAGGCAGACAGAGTTCATCATGGCTTCCTTAATGTCGTACCATTACCGTTAACGGGAGTTAGCCACATCTGGCGCAGAGTTGTAAATTCATTACATACTGACCTTAAAAATTTGACGAATATAAAACCTGCTGTGACATCTGGTCTCCTCTCAAACAGCCAAACACCAGAGTATAGAGATATGAGTTTTCACAGATTTAGTGGTTGGTTTAAAATGGCACCTGTTCATTTGTACTCTTACATTTAATTGGCTTTATGGAACCGAAATGTGAAGATCCGAAAAAATGTAACGGGACATTTGAGTAAATAGGGATTTACTGTACTGTTTACTATGCTTTATGGTGATTTACTTCAAGCTGAATTGCTGATCTCTGCAAGTATTGCTAAAGAGAAATCCAGGTCTTCTTATCTAGTTGCAAAAACAAGTCAGATTGTACAGAAGTCTATGAGAAAATGACCCTTCTTCTCTCTTGATTTATTACCTCAGAAAACATTTCCCTGATGAGTTTATCGGCTCAAAAGTCTTTTTTAATCCTGAATAAAGTTAATTTAGTCAATTATGGTCCCTTTTTAGAGTAAAATAGACGATTAAGCAGAGTATGCTTTAGTGCGGGTCTACGTTTTGATTGAAATATCTTCGTTTTTCTTACATTGTTAATCAATTCATTAATTGTACCATTTTGTTCACCTAAACTTGTCTTTTTTAGTGTTTGGTTGTACTTTGCTCTCTCTTGTTTCACTTCTGGCTCCAAAAACCAATAAATACTTACAGATTTATAAATATATTACGGTGCTCTAAGGCAGTGGTTCTCAAACTTTTTTCAGTAATGTACCCCCTTTGAAAAAAAATACAGCCAAGTACCCCTGATCAGCGCAACAGCTATTTGTTAGGGACAAAATGCCTATATAAAGAGGTACAGTACAGCGCTGCACCATCAGTGTCTGATTTATTAAAACAACATTGTAACTGAGAAACACTTAAATGCTACATTTCCAATGTTTACAATCCATCACTAAATTCATGGCAAACCAATTTTAACATCATGCAATAACACTAAGACGACATTAGTTGCATTGAACTGATCTTTTTAATAAGTTGTACTTACAATTTAGTGAGAAACATGGGCTTGTGCTTCACTGAGGATCATTGTCATTCTGACAGGGAGGCAACTGCAGTTATTACACTTGGCGTTTTGAAATATGTGTAACTCTATTAATAAACCCACACTGCTTAAACTTTGTTAACTGTAAAATGTATTAACATAAAATAAATCTCACGTACCCCCTGCAGTACTCGAACGTACCCCTAGGGGTCCGCGTACCCCCATTTGAGAACCACTGCTCTAAGGTACATTCGTTTTATTGTTACAGTTCTTGGGGCAAAGATGCGATACAATGCATTAAATATAAGCCCGAATATACTATTAGAACGATTAAACACCGAGTATTAAGGGTATCAATGTTAGTGCCAGACGGTGGTTGGCATATTGTTCTGGATTGTATCCCGTAATAGCATTTCTGCTAAATACATATCTTAATACAGCTTTAAAAACAGCCTGTTTACAGTTGTGTGTATATATACAGGCGTACAAATATCAGGAGGAACCGTCAATATCTTCCAATGTTTTGACGTGTGAACCTCAAAACATGGCACAAATACATTGAATACAAAAAGGTTTGGCTTCTTATTCCGGTTTCTATTTCCTCAAAGAGTCAAAACGAGTGATTTATCTGATGAGTAAAACATGTTGGTAACACCTGTGCAAGATTATTCATAATTATAAGGCCATAATTAAAAGGTATCACTGATTGTATCTATTGGTTAGAGTTTTAAGTTTCTGGTATTGCCTGTTTTTAAGCATTAACACATCACTTGACCTTAAAGGCAATGAATTTCATCTTCGAAATCTGACTTATTTGATGAAAAAGTGGAAGCAGGAACATCCCATTGCCAAGTTAGATACCATAACAAAGTATATTAAATATATCAAAGTCTAAAAACCAGTCTGCAGGAATTCAAAGGTTTTTTTTTTACGTCTGGGAACAAAAACCTGGATGTCCTTAGTTTGCTACTGCTCTTTATTTAATAAAAACAATATTAAACTGGCTACGTGACAAATAAGGAAATAGTTGTATTGCAAGAGTATCATTTGTTCATGAATGTGTTTGTGTCTTGTAACATGTGTTCCTAATTCTCTAACGCATATCAGTAGTCAATGGGCTAATGCATGACAAATGAGGACGTAATACACACACACACACACACACACACACACACACACACACACACACACACACGCACTATGTTTATGACTCATGAAGCTTACAGATTACAGGATTGTTTCTCCATCAGTTTGACCATATGTTACAACCAAGACCATCTCCATAACGGATCAGCAGCGGCTTTACTCTGCATTCACAAAGAGAGCAGCCTAAAGCTTTCTGGATTCGCTGTAAGACAACTGCACAATAAGTTAAATAATAATAATAATAATGCTTTATTTGTATTGCACTTTTTATACTCAAGATGCAGTGTCCAGTGTCCAGCAACACAGGGCAACCAGAACATAAGAATCTAATCAAGTAAGAGTTGAAAAGATAGTACACATGCAACAGGAAGTTTTAATGACCCCTTTAGTAACTTCTGCAATGTATGCTGACTTCCTATGAAATTAGGGAATGGCTAACACAACGGAAAAAAACGATGTAGATCAACAGAAGGGGGATATTGCTAACCATAAGTAACGTTGAAAAAGTATGTTTTTTACGTTATAAAATAGGATTTTATCAGCGGTACCAAAACGCTAACAGCCCTGATATCACCAGTGTGGCTGTTGGTGTAAATGGAGACATACATATTGCTCACATATACACACACACACAAACACACACACACACACACACACACACACACACACACACACACACACACACACACACACACCACACACACACACACACACACACACACACCGGTCATCCCTTTGGCTCCTGATGTGTGTAGGAGCAGTTGGCCTGTCAGCACCTCTCCCACCAGGCGTTAAACAGACTGTGTGGAGGTGCCAACAGCTCTCACTATACCAAACAAAGAGCGTGACATACTGCTACTACGGTAAAACACCGGACTCCACTGAGAAACTCAGCATATGATGGTCTGTTACTATACTGTTACACAATGGTGCTTGACTTAAATACAGCCATCTGAGGCATCCTGAGATAACCCAAGGAGTGAGGCGGAAATATAAAAGGTCTCTGCTACAAAAACATAGTTTTACTTTGCTATTTGTGTCTGTTGATTGTATATATATATATATATTTTTATATAATTGTATTTTGTATTCCTCTGGATTGTGGAAACGGTATTTCAATCTCTCTGTCTGTACACACAAACTGAATACATATACATCTGTTGCAGTTTTTTGTATGTTAAATCTGTGTCCTTGCTTCTCTGCTACACCTGTATAAGTGTGTGCATGTTCCAGTGTGTGTGTGTGTGTGTGTGTGTGTGTGTGTGTGTGTGTGTGTGTGTGTGTGTGTGTGTGTGTGTGTGTGTGTGTGTGTGTGTGTGTGTGTGTGTGTGTGTGTGTGTGTGTGTGTGTGTGTGATGGATGTCCCCCCCCATGGTGAGTGTGTGTCAGTCCCAGGTGGTGTGTGAGTGCTCGTAAACAGGCTCTTTGATTGAGAGGCCGTGATGCCTGTTTGACAGTCGGCCTTGTGCCGCCAACAGAGCGCTGAGTCGCCATAGTTACGCCGCGTCATGTGACCGCAGATACCCCGCACTGAGGAAAGCTGCTGCCAATTAAAGATGGAGTGACCGCATTAATTAGCTAATGAGGATCAGGTTATTAGGGATTCTACCACCGCTGGGTGATAGAAGATAATAAAATATGATGGATGTACGCTTTAAAAACATACACACTGACACATCATAAGATCAGTGTTCCATAATAATGGTGTCTGAAAACTCTTTAAAGAGTCCCATCCTGCTGATGTTCAGGTGTATATCAGTATGTAGTGTCTCTACTTTAAAGAGTCCTCTCCTGCTGATGTTCAGGTGTATATCAGTATGTAGTGTCTCTACTTTAAAGAGTCCTCTCCTGCTGATGTTCAGGTGTATATCAGTATGTAGTGTCTCTACTTTAAAGAGTCCTCTCCTGCTGATGTTCAGGTGTATATCAGTATGTAGTGTCTCTACTTTAAAGAGTCCTATTCTGCTGATGTTCAGGTGTATATCAGTATGTAGTGTCTCTACTTTAAAGAGTCCTCTCCTGCTGAAGTTCAGGTGTATATCAGTATGTAGTGTCTCTACTTTAAAGAGTCCTCTCCTGCTGAAGTTCAGGTGTATATCAGTATGTAGTGTCTCTACTTTAAAGAGTCCTCTCCTGCTGAAGTTCAGGTGTATATCAGTATGTAGTGTCTCTACTTTAAAGAGTCCTCTCCTGCTGAAGTTCAGGTGTATATCAGTATGTAGTGTCTCTACTTTAAAGAGTCCTCTCCTGCTGAAGTTCAGGTGTATATCAGTATGTAGTGTCTCTACTTTAAAGAGTCCTCTCCTGCTGATGTTCAGGTGTATATCAGTATGTAGTGTCTCTACTTTAAAGAGTCCTCTCCTGCTGATGTTCAGGTGTATATCAGTATGTAGTGTCTCTACTTTAAAGAGTCCTCTCCTGCTGAAGTTCAGGTGTATATCAGTATGTAGTGTCTCTACTTTAAAGAGTCCTCTCCTGCTGAAGTTCAGGTGTATATCAGTATGTAGTGTCTCTACTTTAAAGAGTCCTCTCCTGCTGATGTTCAGGTGTATATCAGTATGTAGTGTCTCTACGTATAATGCGTTGGAGCGCCAATAGGGCGTGTTCCATGTCTATGTTACACTATGTGTGCTCAATAGTTTATGATACACTTCTGCTACAAATAAACTTCATATAAAACACACCCTAAACCTAACCCTAAAGCTAACCAAGTCTTCACCCTAAAATTAATGATTCCCCTTATGGGGACCTCCATTTTGTCCCCATAAGGGAGGCGAGTCCCCACACGTATAGTAATGCTAGGCCACACACACACACACACACACACACACACACACACACACACACACACACACACACACACACACACGCACGCACGCACACACACACACACACACACACACACACACACACACACACATGCACACACACACACCCTGCCTGCTCTCAGACCCGCAGTGATGGAGATTAATCGCAGCGTTTAGAGCCCGCTGAGCTCCACCTGTCAATGCTCCGGTCTGTGCCCAGGAACGAGACACCGTCCTGGGGAAAGATTCATCGAGAGGTCCAAGACAGGCTGGTTCTCTGCAGCCGGACCACCGTCACCGAGCCATCCGTCCACCATGACAGACTCTCAGTGATCCAACCGTGATGGCTGCATTGATATCAGGAGGCAGAGTGTGTGTGCATGTTCCAGTGTGTGTGTGTGTGTGTGTGTGTGTGTGTGTGTGTGTGTGTGTGGGTGTGTGTGTGTGTGTGGTGTGTGTGTGTGTGTGTGTGTGTGTGTGTGTGTGTGTGTGTGTGTGTGTGTGTTTGTGTCACACCAGGTGGCGATCACCGATTTCAGCTAGCTAGCAACATTATTGATCACAGCTCCAAATCATTAAATGCTGATCAATTAACCCCCACCCAAAATGACCGGTGGCTTCATTCCAAGACACAAGTATAGGGGGATGCGTATCCAATACAGAAAATGTATAATTGTATAATTGTAATTAATTATTAGTTTGTTGCTGTTTACACAGGAGCTACTTCAGTTACGTAGCCAAGATGGTGGACGTTGACTGTGGGAAGTGTCAAGCGTTTCACACTCAACTTTTTGACCGTTATGAGTGTGCGATTTTGGTATTCATCGTGCATATTGCCACACATTGCATTTGGAGATGCACAAGTTCATAAGTACACACATTAAGACACAGCAATAGAGACCATTTCCTCTAAAAGTAGCCAAACAGCGCTAAACAACAAGCTGCTTTTTCTCCACATGAGCCTTCCCTTTGGTGGAAAACTGATGCATATAGTGTAGTTGTAAAAGATGTGGAAATTCTTCTCATTTTGCCTGGCCTTGTATATAAGTTTACCGACAACAATTTTCACCAAGCATCTTTGATGGTGATGTTCCTGAACAGTTGAGTCTCCGTATGCAGGTCTTAGATTCTCCATGTGAGAGATATTCCCATTTGAATAAGTAATGAAGCTAAAAATAATAATTCCAAATCTTTTTTCTGTCTCTTTGTTAAGTCTGCCGTTTGACGGCTGCTGTCAGTCACTTTTATTACAGTATCAACGCTGCAGGATGCTGACTGTTTGCAGAACAATGGCTCCTTCCTCCATAACACACCAGAAATATCTCAGTCTTACATCTTTTAGGTATTTCTATGACGCGTCTGACCTTTGCTCTACATCAAATTGGATTCTTGTGATGTTCAAATGCTCATTAATATTAATTTTCATCATTTGAAAAGTTGCCGTTTTGTCATTCATTAGAAGTATTGCAATTTTGATCTGGATGGTAATACACTTTTTTGTAATCTGAGTACATGTAATGACTTACTCTCTCTCCTTGTTTATCACTAACTGGAGCTGCAGATGAAGAGGCAAAGCTAACGGAGCTGACGGCTATTAGCATAATTAATGTCATCGCCGTAATGCACTCCAATTCTGAGACTCCACACACACACACACACACACACACACACACACACACACACACACACACACACACACACACACACACACACCACACACACAGGTCAAACCGTGGAGGCGTAATCAGATCTTCTGTATGGATTCTGTCATGTTTTTTGCTCTGTGATGCTAACGTGGAATCTGTTAAAACACGAACACAGCGTCCTGAGCTCTAAAATATAAAAGCATCCAGTGTGTGTGTGTGTGTGTGTGTGTGTGTGTGTGTGGTGTGTGTGTGTGTGTGTGTGTGTGTGTGACGTATTATGTTAAACGCCGGGGTGAGATAGGTTAGATAGAACGTAGGTCTGTGTGTTAAAGATAGCACAGGATGCCTGAGGGGGAGTGACAGAAAACCAGAGCTGCCTTCCTCTCTCTCTCTCTCTCTCCATTTTATTTTGTATCAACACCTCCCAATTTCTCTCCTCCTCTTCCTCCTTCTTTCTCTGCACCAAGAGCTGAAGAGCAACTGTAGCTCTGGAGAAAGATCACACTGAGCAGACTGGATACAAATTGGGATTATTTTTTGTTTGAGCAGCAAAGAAAAGAGATTGTACATTACATTAAAGATCAAGATACTAAACATGTGCATATGAACAACAGAAACATATATACTTTATATACTAATATCTAGAGTATCTAAAGATAACAAAAAACATTATATATAATAGATTTATATACATATCCTTGTTTATCACTGAGTCATCTTTTGTAATCTGATTCCACGTTATGTATTAAAAGACATCTCGAAAAGCAGGAAAAGTCAAGGTAATGAAGTATTTAAGCGCTAATTGGGATTATTTTTTGTACGAGCAGCGTGTTAAAGAAATAAATTACAAAAATATAAAACATTATATATAATAGAAAAACAGGAACAACTAAAAGGTAGTTATTTGCATTTAGTTATTCCTTGTTTATCACGAATTGAAGCATGACATAAGAGTCATCTTTTTTAATCTGATTCCACGTTATTTAAAAAAATACATCTCCTACATTTCCCATCGAACAACCTCCAGATCTTAGATTCATCCCACGTGTTGCCCTTTATTGGTCAGTTCCATCCCTTTAAAGGTCTCCTATTATGCTATTTGTAGGCATATCTTCTAACCCGTGATTAAACTCCATATCATGTTCCAAACCACATCAAGGATTCTCTCTGAAACAGTATGGAGCTCAAACTCTTTTTCTCTCTCAGGTTTACCACAAGGTGAGTTCCTTTTTATTTCCTGCTTCTTCACACACATGCTCTCCAGTACAGGTTAGCTCTGAGTGTTAGCGATGCTAATGTAAACACAGACCATATTACGTCCAAAACAGTCGGGCATTGTTTCTGATAGCAACTTTCTGATTGGGCCGTGGGTCCACATTTCAGATATTACGTCATATCGGACGCCAATCTGGATCAGCTCCGTTGAAGCCCCGTTTTGAGAGGGTTTTATTTTCTGATGCTGCGTGAGTCTCCTGACACACGAGGACACATATTTATGTAGAAAAGACATCAAAAAGTGCATTTGGCATGATAGGACACCTTTACATCATGTAATGAAGCCTCAGATGAAGGACCTGTTTCTGTTTTAGTAATGCTAGTTCCTACCGACAATATTGTAAACTGCCGCTTGATTTTCCAAGATCATGTGATTTATTTCTAACCAGATACTTACATTTAATTTGTGCATACTCAACACCTCCTAATTTCTCTCGACCTCTTTGTCTTTTCTGTAACACACATCTATAAAGCCACAGTATCTCTGTAGAAGAAGCTCACAGAGGACCTGGAAACTCTCTCAGATTAATGTCTGCTCTTAACCATTTCAGATCTGCAGTGCCAAGGACAGCGAGCTCAGAGTGTGAAAAGTAGAGCCATTTAGCGAGGGGGGAAGAGGAGTTTCACATGGAGAGAGTTGGCGTGGCTGCGATCACTTTCGCTGAAATGTGTTGGTGATTTGATACAAGACGCCAAGATTTCATGTTCTCTGTCTTAAAAAAAAACACGTTTTGTCTAAGTAGTTCTTGTAGCAATTAGTTTATTATCATGACCTTGTGCTGAATATTATTACATAACGCGGTCACATGGTGGATCAAAGTTAGCTTTTATCAGACATATTGACATTTTAAACTGAGCTGTAAAAACAAGAGTGAAAATAAAACAC
>JAAOOA010000459.1:310000-320000 GCA_012861695.1 Trematomus loennbergii
GTTAAAGGTACATTTAAATGTTTTCTTGCTATATTTTGGAGAGCAATAATCCAACAACAGTCTTGTGATTAAAAAGGACTTTCAACAACAGTGTCCTACGACGGGCAAAAGGGAATAGGGATGTTTGTTTTTGCATTACTGGTTACCAAAGAAATGTTTAAAAATATGGACTTCGTCATCAAGACGGCTGAAAACTCAACATGTTATGATACCTTTCACAGTTGAGTTCTATAGTGTGGAGAGCAATGATCAAACAATCAAAATCTTGCAAAACATGGTGCCCAACGACGAGCAAAAATAACTAAGAATGTTAGTTTATGCACCAATTTGTTCCAACAATTCACAAGTGAAGACAAAATAATATGGACCACGTCATCGAGACTTTGCTGTAATGCAAGCTGGAGGTGAGATAAACTTGTAACAAAAAAAAATACTACTTTATCCTTGAATTTGCTGCAGCCTTCATGGCTTTTTACTTTAAATTGAAGCGTAACCCTCTTTTTCAGATTTGCTTTTATGTGATTTATTTATATTTAAATATTGCTTGTGTTTTAGAATGTGTTATTATCTATGTGCATTAAATGTCTTCAGTTTTTTATGTTTAAGGACTTTGTAACTGTTAAGATCAGGCTTTTGTGATCAGTTGGGAGTGGGGAATCAGGTCAGAAATCAGCCTGATTTGTGTGTAAAGTGAACGTTGCATTAGATGTAAATGTATGTGTCTTTAAATCATAACAGAACTATGGCAACGATACAAACAGTCGCTGCAACGTTGAAAGCTAGACGAAAAGTTTCAAAATGAAGCGTCATTTGGGCATAACTGTAAACTTCCTGCGTCTGCTTCTGTCCTTTCTCTTCTTATAAACCCACATTAATAACAGAGAGGCAGGCAGCGGTTATTCCTGTGGCAATTTGCTAAAAGTCACCCAACTGGAACTATGTCAGCGAGCGGCTTTGTCCTGCAGTGGATCGGGGCAAACTGGGCAGGTTCTGTGATTCAGGATGAAGATGGATCACAGTGTGAGTACGAGAGTGTCCTGACCCGCTGCAGCGTGTGTGGTGTGTGTGTTGTGTGTGTGTGTGTGTGTGTGTGTGTGTGTGTGTGTGTGTGGTGTGTTGTGTGTGTGTGTGTGTGTGTGTGTGTGTGTGTGTGTGTGTGTGTGTGTGTGTGTGTGTGTGTGTGTGGTGTGTGTGTGTGTGTGTGTGTGTGGTGTGTGTGTGTGTTAACACCTTCTTTAAGTTATTCAAGGTTCAAGAGTTAAGGTATGATAGTGATTTGAGGATTAGAAACAGTGTTCAGACGAGATGTTGGATTAGAACGACAACACGCTCAGATCATTAAGACATTTCACTATGAGTACTTTAACATACTAAGCTATGAGTACTTTAACATACTAAGCTATGAGTCTTTAACATACTACGCTATGAGTACTTTAACATACTACGCTATGAGTACTTTAACATACTACGCTATGAGTACTTTAACATACTACGCTATGAGTACTTTAACATACTAAGCTATGAGTATTTTAACATACTAAGCTATGAGTATTTTAACATACTACGCTATGAGTACTTTAACATACTACGCGATGAGTACTTTAACATACTACGCTATGAGTACTTTAACATACTACGCTATGAGTACTTTCACATACTACGCTATGAGTACTTTCACATACTACGCTATGAGTACTTTCACATACTACGCTATGAGTACTTTAACATACTACGCTTTAACATACTACGCTATGAGTACTTTAACATACTACGCTATGAGTACTTTCACATACTACGCTATGAGTACTTTAACATACTACGCTTTAACATACTACGCTATGAGTACTTTAAATACTACGCTATGAGTACTTTAACATACTACGCTATGAGTACTTTACATACTACGCGATGAGTACTTTAACATACTACGCTATGAGTACTTTAACATACTACGCTATGAGTACTTTAACATACTACGCTATGAGTACTTTAACATACTACGCTATGAGTACTTTAACATACTACGCTATGAGTACTTTAACATACTACGCTATGAGTACTTTAACATACTACGCTATGAGTACTTTCACATTCTACGCTATGAGTACTTTAACATACTACGCTATGAGTACTTTAACATACTACGCTTTAACATACTACGCTATGAGTACTTTAACATACTACGCTATGAGTACTTTAACATACTACGCTATGAGTACTTTAACATACTACGCTATGAGTACTTTAACATACTACGCTATGAGTACTTTAACATACTACGCTATGAGTACTTTAACATACTACGCTATGAGTACTTTAACATACTACGCTATGAGTACTTTAACATACTACGCTATGAATACTTTAACATACTACGCTATGAGTACTTTAACATACTACGCGATGAGTACTTTAACTACTACGCTATGAGTACTTTAACATACTACGCTATGAGTACTTTAACATACTACGCTATGAGTACTTTCACATACTACGCTATGGAGTACTTTAACATACTACGCTTTAACATACTACGCTATGAGTACTTTAACATACTACGCTATGAGTACTTTAACATACTACGCTATGAGTACTTTAACATACTACGCTATGAGTACTTTAACATACTACGCTATGAGTACTTTCACATACTACGCTATGAGTACTTTCACATACTACGCTATGAGTACTTTAACATACTACGCTATGAGTACTTTCACATACTACGCTATGAGTACTTTAACATACTACGCTATGAGTACTTTAACATACTACGCTATGAGTACTTTAACATACTACGCTATGAGTACTTTAACATACTACGCTATGAGTACTTTAACATACTACGCTATGAGTATTTTAACATACTAGCTATGAGTACTTTAACATACTACCTATGAGTACTTTAACATACTACGCGATGAGTACTTTAACATACTACGCTATGAGTACTTTAACATACTACGCTATGAGTACTTTAACATACTACGCTATGAGTACTTCACATACTACGCTATGAGTACTTTACATACTACGCTATGAGTACTTTAACATACTACGCTATGAGTACTTTAACATACTAAGCTATGAGTACTTTAACATACTAGCTATGAGTACTTTAACATACTACGCTATGAGTACTTTAACATACTACGCTATGAGTACTTTAACATACTAAGCTATGAGTATTTTAACATACTACGCTATGAGTACTTTAACTACTACGCTATGAGTACTTTAACATACTACGCTTTAACATACTACGCTATGAGTACTTTAACATACTACGCTTTAACATACTACGCTATGAGTACTTTAACATACTACGCTATGAGTACTTTAACATACTACGCGATGAGTACTTACATACTATGCTATGAGTACTTTAACATACTACGCTATGAGTACTTTAACATACTAAGCTATGAGTACTTTAACATACTACGCTATGAGTACTTTAACATACTACGCTATGAGTACTTTAACATACTACGCTTAACATACTACGCTATGAGTACTTAACATACTAAGCTATGAGTACTTTAACATACTACGCTATGAGTACTTTAACATACTACGCTATGAGTACTTTAACATACTACGCTTTAACATACTACGCTATGAGTACTTTAACATACTACGCTATGAGTACTTTAACATACTACGCTTTAACATACTACGCTATGAGTACTTTCATACTACGCTATGATACTTTAACATACTACACTATGAGTACTTTAACATACTACGCTATGAGTACTTTAACATACTACGCTATGAGTACTTTAAACATACTAAGCTATGAGTACTTTAACATACTACGCTATGAGTACTTTAACATACTACGCTATGAGTACTTTAACATACTAAGCTATGAGTACTTTAACATACTACGCTATGAGTACTTTAACATACTACGCGATGAGTACTTTAACATACTACGCGATGAGTACTTTAACATACTACGCTATGAGTACTTTAACATACTAGCTATGAGTACTTCAACATACTACCTATGAGTACTTTCACATACTACGCTATGAGTACTTTAACATACTACGCTTTAACATACTACGCTATGAGTACTTTAACATACTACGCTATGAGTACTTTCACATACTACGCTATGAGTACTTTAACATACTGCGCTTTAACATACTACGCTATGAGTACTTTAACATACTACGCTATGAGTACTTTAACATACAACGCTATGAGTACGTTAACATACTACACTATGAGTACTTTAACATACTACGCTATGAGTACTTTAACATACTACGTATGAGTACTTTAACATACTACGCTATGAGTACTTTAACATACTACGCTATGAGTACTTTAACATACTACACTATGAGTACTTTAACATACTACGCTATGAGTACTTTAACATACTACGCTATGAGTACTTTAACATACTACTATGAGTACTTTAACATACTACGCTATGAGTACTTAACATACTACGCTATGAGTACTTTAACATACTACGCTATGAGTACTTTAACATACTACGCTATGAGTACTTTAACATACTACGCTATGAGTACTTAACAACTACGCTATGATACTTTCACATACTACGCTATGAGTACTTTAACATACTACGCTATGAGTACTTTAACATACTACGCTATGAGTACTTTAACATACTACGTCTATGAGTACTTTAACATACTACGCTATGAGTACTTTCACATACTACGCTATGAGTACTTTCACATACTACGCTATGAGTACTTTAACATACTACGCTTTAACATACTACGCTATGAGTACTTTAACATACTACGCTATGAGTACTTTAACATACTACGCTATGAGTACTTTCACATACTACGCTATGAGTACTTTCACATACTACGCTATGAGTACTTTAACATACTACGCTTTAACATACTACGCTATGAGTACTTTACATACTACGCTATGAGTACTTTCACATACTACGCTATGAGTACTTTAACATACTACGCTTTAACATACTACGCTATGAGTACTTTAACATACTACGCTATGAGTACTTTAACATACTACGCTATGAGTACTTTAACATACTACGCGATGAGTACTTTAACATACTACGCTATGAGTACTTTAACATACTACGCTATGAGTACTTTAACATACTACGCTATGAGTACTTTAACATACTACGCTATGAGTACTTTAACATACTACGCTATGAGTACTTTAACATACTACGCTATGAGTACTTTAACATACTACGCTATGAGTACTTTCACATTCTACGCTATGAGTACTTTAACATACTACGCTATGAGTACTTTAACTAAAATATTCTCGAACTAGAAGGTGTTAAGATCTTTCTTTCACATTCACTCTCTTTCTCTTTCTCTCTTTTGCTTACACCCAACTTCTTAGTCAACAGTTTCAATTGTATTTTATGTGTGCAGTTTGTGCCTCAATTACACCAGATTTCCTTCCATCTTAGTTTCCAATCAAACATGTAGAGCAAGGTCAACTTATCCTCAAAACTCCCAGTAAGATATCTTACGAAAGTTATTCTTCATTGTTCCTCCGTTTTACTACAAATGTTGAAAAACACGTGTCAATTCCAGCTCTTCACACATTTATAAGACTTGTTCAACACTGTTACGACTTGTTTTGGGCCAGTCCTCCTTTTGTCCCATTTTAGTTAGTGTGCTTTAAAAGTGTTTATTAAATCATGTGGTTGTTGTAATCAATCAGGTTTGGCGTTTTAAATATGTGTTGTGGTTCACACACAAAAACCACAATCACTCAAACCTCATGATGGTTTAACACACATTAAACCCAGAAGAAGAATGCAGGTCAGGGACACCGGACCTCATACAACTGTTGTTTAAAGTGGACCTATCATGCTATGTTTGAATAATATATGTAGGACCATACCTATATAAGGCAATTTTATACTTTTTTTTTTTCAAAATACCAAACAGATCATGCATTTTAGCCATGCCTCATTTTGCTCATTTTAGTTGGGCAGATAAGGAGAACAGCACCATCTACTGGCCTGGCATATGTACTACAGCGTCTGCAGCGCTTTCGAACGGCAATGGCCGTGGCTGTCTCCTCCTGATTGGTGGAGTTGGCCCAATAGCCGTAGCGCCACCGTCCTGACGTCAGGACAGTGTTCAAATCTGGATCAGTTTTTATCAGATCCGTTGCAGCCCCTTTTTTAGAGATTTGGGTATGGAGGAAAATAGAGAGGGTTGTGTTTTCTGACACTTGGTGAGTTCCCTGGAACACCGGGGACACATATTCGTATGTAGAAAAGACATACAAAAGTGCATTTTGCATGATAGGTCCCCTTTAAGTAAATGCTTATTTTCGGCTGTTTTATCTATGAATGTACGACAGATTGCAGAGACAAAGGTTCACGTATTTTGCAGTCTTGCGCATGTTAGCTAACACCTCCTAGATGTCTAAGTACTGCAACCTTCAAACACCTGGGCAACGAATATAACATTGAAATAGACTTAAGACATTACAAATGGATGCTACTGTTCCTGTCCATCAATCTAAACAGACTGCTGGAGACATGTTTGCAGGAATACACAACGTTTACATGGTTTTCAGTCTTGCATATTACACCTCCAGGATGGTACAAAGATTAGCAATTAACCCTTCATTGACCTGGGCAAAGAACATCAAATTAAGATAGACCTGAATAATCTGAGATGGATTCTAGTGTGCTTGTTTATCAATCTGAACAATAACTGCTGGAGACTTTTAGCAGAACATCATGTTTTGCATGATTTTTCTTTCCATTGCAATCTAATCGCAGAACGAGGGTCCGTATGAGTCAGCGGTGAACCTCGCTGGGCCATGTGTGTCCTCTTGTGTCCGATCTGCTCTTTACTGGATAAATGAAAAGATAGATCTGTGCACCATGACAGACCAGAATGACAACAACGCTGGAGAGGAAAGCAACCACACAACGCTTTTTTGCATCAACTCGTTTTTGGGTTAAATCTGACCAATTCCTTTCTTTCATCAATCACAAATATTGTGTTTTACATTTGATTTCTTCAAGGCCAGATGATATCCTCCACAGTAGGCATTTGGATATATAAAATGTGTGTAACACTTCTGTTGTTGCAAAAATGACCGCCGTAGGAAATGAATGAGTAACCCTAGATTACGTGTATGCAACAGATTGTACTCGTCCGAAAATCTTCAACCATGTACATTTTGGAATACTTTTCAGTGTCTATCCTTTGTATATTCACTGCAGTTATTGATGTAAACCAGTATTCTGAGACATTGTTAACAGCTGAAAAGGGTGTTGAATCAAAATGTGGTGATGATAAATGTGTCAAGTGTTAATGTAAAAGCAGTTAAAACAGACTGGCTTACATTTTAAACAAGGCCATCATTTCTAGTATTAGACAACGGTGAGAAAGACTCACATTGAAAGAAGAAGTAAACAAGAGAACTTAAACTCTGACATATTTGGATCATTCAAAGTTGGGGTCTGATGGCATCAAATTCAGTCGGAGGTCTTCGTCAAGCTGTTTGAGTTTAAAGGTAAAATGAAGGTCTTCTCTTTGGGCTGCAAACAAATCACCTGCTAGGAAGAGGCAGGATTCATCGCTCAACATTGGAACGCCAGGTTAAGGCCTCCTACACTTAAAACAAAAAGAATAAATCACTAGGAAATGAAAGCGTGGGACTTGTAATACTTGGCGAATTTGGATGTGATATCACAGATTGCAGCATTTCGTTTTTTGCTCCATATTTCTGCAACAAACTCCCAGAAATCTGCAGAACCACTGCAACTCTGTACTGGTCTTATTCTGTTTCAGCATGTTTTATTTGTATTATCTCGGCTGTTTAATGACTGTACTCAAATGAATGTAAATGTTGTTTCTGTTGCACTATATCTTAATGCCTTTCTTTGCTTTGTGTTGAAATGTGCTGTATAGATAAACCTGCCTTTCCTTGCATTGGAG
The DNA here is from genome assembly GCA_012861695.1 of Trematomus loennbergii. NCBI lineage: Eukaryota > Metazoa > Chordata > Actinopteri > Perciformes > Nototheniidae > Trematomus > Trematomus loennbergii. The sequence goes on from JAAOOA010000459.1 coordinate 317,962, forward strand.
AGATGAGGATGCATACTGCATAGTGTGGGCATGTGAGCGTATGTGTAGGCATGTGAGCGTGTGTGTGTGTGTGTGTGTGTGTGTGTGTGTGTGTGTGTGTGTGTGTGTGTGTGTGGTGTGGTGTGAATCGATGCCTGCGTGGCGGATGCTGCTGGTGGTGTTGCCGGTGTTTCTGAGAATACCCGTATAGAAATATACCCGTACGTACATTATATTTCTTCAGAAGTGGTAACACACTCACCTTCCAGGCAGCAGGTCCTCCAGAGGCCCGAGTGCGTCATCACCTCCTCGTTCTTCTTGACGGTCTCGTTCTCGTTGGTGCTCTTGGTCTTGCAGACGCCGCGAGAGTACAGCCAGTAGTCTGTGCCCACGGCGATGGTCATGAGGCTGAAGGCGGCGAAGGCCCCCACCGTGGTCAGCAGCATCTGAACTCCGCGGTCAAACACACCCATGTTGCCGCATTCCACGAAAGGGGGGCCCCCTTTCCTCTTGACGTACAGGAAGTAAATATTTGTGAGTTTGCGTCGCCACGCCAGCTCGGAAAACGGGGGGTGAGCGGGCGGAGGAAGGTATCGGTGGGCGAGTGGGGGGGCGGGGGAATTAGGGGAGCTCGGGGGAAATCGTATGGTTGGTTTTTGGGTGGAACAGCAACCGGGTGAAAATGTAAGAAGTAGGTTTTGGCGGCCCAAACGACGGGTCAAACAGACTTTGGCTAAGGCGAGGAAACTGGAATCTAGTCCTCAAGTGGCAGTAAGTTGCCCTGCTCTGGATAAAATAAAAAAACCGTTGACCTAAAAACACTTCCCACAAGAGACCTGGTCTGGGATCTAGGCCTACTTAGTTGAGTTGGAAGGCCTCTTAACGTCAAACTCAGAAAAAGGCCGAGATAATGAGAAGATGGAGGATTTCTCTCAGGCCTGATTGAGCCGACTATCATGAAGTACAATCCTCACAGCTTCGACGGTGATGTATGGGAACATGTGCATGTAGCTCTTGATTTTTCACCACATACAGCCTACACACACACACACACACTGAGCTAAACTTTCACTCACACACACACACCTGTACACGGACACGCATGCATGCAGTGTGAATTAATTCATACTGAAAAGGGATGTGGGGGTGGAGGGTGGTTATACTAACAGTTGGCGGCCTGATATCTTTTAAAATGGCCCCAAAAAAAGGCAAAAGAAAGCGAGAGAGACCTCCGCCGATGAATTCAGGATGAGATGTGACTACCTTGATGTTACCCAGAGGATCGGGGAATTATGGAGGCTCATTTCTGAACAATCACATGTATTCTGTGGGAAAAAGGGGTGAAGGGAGACAGGCAAGGCAAGACAAGATAGGGCCTGAAATATGTTGGAAAAAAAACGAGAACTGGATGTGCTAAAGGAACAAATTCAAACCAGCAGAATCAAGCGCTCCCCAGAATCATGATAAATAATGCCAAATAATCAGCCGGTGCCATAAAAACCCAGCCATTCCTTATTAAGAAGAGATCAATAAAAACCAACCAGGGACGATTTACTACCCCCCTCTCTCTCCAAAATACACAAAAACAAAAAGCCAGGAAAAAATGTGAAGTTAAGAAAAAATCAAGCCTGCTTAGTTTTCCTTTTTCCTAAAATTCTGATCCCCAGTTTCCATATGTGGTCCTTAGACCTTTCTCCAGCGACAGAGGGGATCTGCTATAGGGGGAAACAGGCACACCGAGGCCGAGCATCACCGCTCATGGAGCCGCAGAGAGATGGACGAATCCCGGAGCCTCGGAGCCTCTTCCTCCCGCATCCAGACGATCCTCAGCGGGCACACACACACACACACCCCGGTGTACTGTCATCACATGGAAATCATCACAAAGAGAGGGTGGTTTTTTGTCGCAGGCAGGTGTGCAGGCGGGGGATTATGCGCGTTAAAAAAATAAAGAAATCAAGACGAGCAACACATCAATCCTCGGTTTCCCCGTTTCCTTCTTCGCGGAGATAGAAGTGGAGAGAGGAAGAGGAGGAGGAGGAGGGGGTGGAGGAAAAAAA
>JAAOOA010000460.1:0-67500 GCA_012861695.1 Trematomus loennbergii
TACAGAACAGAGTCCAGAGTTCCTCAGAAATGAAAGTGATGATTTGAATTTGAATCCAAATGACTGAGGTTTTTTTTTCATGTTCTTATTTTGAAACTGAGGCTCTATTTTAAATGTTCTGGTCAGCGTTAAAGTTCAGCGTGTGACTCAGAGATGGGTTAACATGTAACATTTCTGCTCCTTATGAAGAGTGACTGAGCAACATGCAATGTGTGTGTTCAAATCTAACTGTGTGTTGAAAAGTTCAAATGACTCAAAATTCAAAATGAAGCCTTTTTAATACAGTTTAAATAAATAAAAAAATAAACACTTTTTGAATCTGAAAGCATTTTTTAACTTGATATAATAATTAAATATTTAAAGAGAAATTACAAATTAATAAAATAATAAAAACACCCCCAAAAAAGTATCAAACTTATACATCATAATCATATTAGGGTGGATATATTATATAATAATTAAATCATTTAAATAACCCCCAAAAATGATCAAACCACTGCATCAAAAATATTAAAATGTATAAATAATAGTTGATTGAAAACTGGACAGGATATATCTTCATGACATTTAAATAAATGACAGAGACTTCAAGGAAACACCAGTGACTCTTCAGGTTCTTATAATCAATATGTATTCATCTCTCATTGACTGGAAACAGAAACTGAAGGCAGACGTCTCGTGGGGTGAAAGGCAAATACTCAGTTTTACATCTCTATATTTGCATTTATTTTAATATTCCACCCCTCTTTTCCACATGGAAGAACAGAGCGCTCTGACCTGCAGGAACAGGGAATACAAACCAGGCTTCACTTTATTATTTGATGCAGATTTCCTCAGTCAGCTGTTGTTGTTGTTTAGGTTCAGCAGGAAGGTCAGACGTGTTTACATGATAAATAAAACCTTCATGGTGTCCCTGAAAGCACCGTCTGACAGAACTTGATAGGCCGGTTCATTTGGATTCACTTCATGGAGACAGAAAGCAGAACTAAAGCACTTCTCATAAAACAAGGGTTGTTTGTTTGTTTGTAGCCTTTATTTATCCAGGTTAAAAAATCCCATTGAGATCAACGATCTCTTTTACAAGGGAGACCTGCGGTACATTGAGTTACACATATAAAAACAAACAGAAACAAAAGGACATCACAACATAATTACAGGGGTATACATTAGCACCTATTTACATTTACAGGTATCCAATAATTTCATCCAGCCGTGCTTTAAAATGATGCAAGGGAATCAAAATGCTCAGTTTCAATATTTTTTGCATAGTGTTCCAAGCTAGAGGAGCAGCGCACATAAAAGCTTTAGCACCTAAAACAGTCCTAGCACTTGGCACATGTAATAAAAACACATCCTGGATCTCAGGCAATAGCTACTTGCCACTCTCCGTGAGATCAAGAGATATATAGTTTACCCAGCATGGCTTTATATATGAACATGTACCAATGACTGAGCCTCCGACAGTAAGTGAAGGCAGACCTGCCTTGGCATACAGGGTACAGTGATGAGTAAGTGCTTTACAGTTAGTAACAAATCTCAGAGCACTGTGATAGGCGGCATCTAACCTTTCCAGGCAATGGGCAGGTGCATTCATAGATCAAATCACCATAGTCTAGCACAGGTAAAAAGGTCACAGTGACTAGCCTTTTCCTGGCTTCAAAAGAGAAACAGGACTTGTTTCTGAAAAAGAAACCTAGTCTAACCCTCAGCTTTTTAAGCAGATTAGTGACGTGAAGTTTAAAAGTAAGACAATCATCAAGCCAGATACCAAGGTATTTATAAGCTAACCACTTGGAGTACTTGTCCTTGCATAGTCACAATATCCAAAGCAGTCTCTGGAGTCTTTTTAGCTTTAGAAAAGAGCATTACCTTGGTTTTCTCAACATTTAAAAGAAGCTTTAGTTCAGAGAGCTGAGTCTGAATAATGTTAAAAACAGCCTGTAATTTAACAACCGCCTCCTTAATGGAGGGACCTGCACAGTACATCACGGTGTCATCCGCATAAAAATGCAAAGTAGCTTCATCCACATTTTCACCTAAACTATTGATGTAGATGGAGAATAAAAGTGGACCTAAAACAGAACCTTGAGGAACACCATTAGCAATGTTCAACCACTCAGAAGACAGCCCATCAAAGTGAACACATTGGGACCTTTCAGAGAGGTAGTTCACAAACCACCCCACTGCATGGCTGGATAAGCCAATACTGAGTAGCCTCTGCTTTAAGATGCGATGATCGACGGTATCAAACGCTTTGGAAAGGTCAATAAATAGAGCTGCACAACTCTGCTTTTATCTAAAATACTTGTAATGTCATTCACCACTTTCATTGTGGCAGTGATGGTGCTATGTTGCTTTCTGAAGCCTGACTGATGTTTAGACAGGATGTCATTTGTACATAAAAACCCTTTACCTGTTCACTCACTAGGCGTTCAAGAACCTTAGCCAGAACTGACAATTTAGAGATGGGCCTATAGTTATTTAAAACAGTTGCCTCCCCTCCTTTCAGCAAAGGCAGGACATACGCTGACTTCCACAGTTTTGGAATTGTGTTTGTGCTGAGGGAGAGGTTAAAGGGTTGAGGTATTTGTACAAGGCAAGGCAAGTTTATTTATATAGCACCTTTCAACACAAGGCAATTCAAGGTGCTTTACAAAAATGAAAGACATTCAGAAAATGGCATTTAAAATCAGTCATTAAAAAGCAAAGATAATAAAATAAACATTAAAAGAAAAAATACATGAATAAAAAGTTACAGTGCCGTTTAAGATGTGAATAGTTCACACAGAAGTTCCACTTTACTGATGCCTTTCTTACACTGTACATCTATTGATTCGTGTTCACCAACACGATTTCCCCATTTTCTTCGTGTCACAAAGAACGATTTTAAAAGCAATGTATTTAAATGAAACAATCTCATCTCTTAAATTCACAACTTATTATGAATGAAACATTCACAAACTTATAATGATGTATTCAGATGTTTAACTCTGTTACATATGCACGCAACGAACAGAAGAGCGTATCAGAATTAGGAGGGATCCCGTCTCGTAGCGTTTGTGCACCATTTTGAAATGCCGCTCCTAAATGACCCTTCTTCGATAAAGCCACGCTCGCATTGCAGACGAGAGACAGATGGACTTTGAATTGGAACAGATACAAAAATAATCATCCTCCACTCGGAGTGAAAATGATATATTTTGGGCTTTTTTGCTTCTGCCATAAATGCGGTCTTGTGTGTGTGCGGACTGTCACTCCTGTTGCCACGGACAACGTCAGCGAAATAGTGCCCACTGCCCACCAGCCACGCCCCGACACATGGGGTCACGCCAATCACAAAGCTTTGATGCGTTCAAGTGCATTATTCTGGCACAGGAAGATTATGTTATAGGACATTAACGATAAAACTGAATATTGTTGTTCTATTTTTAGACACATCTCGTGATCGACTGATCGACTGGTTGGGCACCCCTGGTCTAGAAGCAAGAACCGCATACGTCACGCTTACGTCGGAGGCGGGGGCGGGATCAACATCCTGAACAACAACAACAAGCCCACGTTTTGTCCAGTTTGTACACAACGATGGAAAACCCAAACTTATCAGTTTTATGACGCAGCACCACTCGGGCTCTGGGCGGTGTGAACAACACGGGGGCTGAAAATAAAAACCGGTTCCGAACCAGAAGAGCCAAGAGGAGCTAGAACGGGAGCTGCGTTGGTGTGAAAGGGGCAATACAGAGCATTTGGTACAACTAGTTCCTGAGCAGTGTCCTTCACATGCTGATATCCAGAGTTGGGTGGTAATAATATTACTTTTGTCGGTAACGGAGTAGTGTAACGCGTTACTTTTATAATTCAGTAATCACACTACAGTTACTAACATTGCCCCGACACGCGTTACTTCGTTACTTTTATAAAATCAGTCATAATCACACTGACAGACAAGAGGGGTTTCCACCGCAGGTTTATATGTACTAATCTGCGCGACTTGCGCGTCCACATCTCCGCGTGCAGTGCTGCATAAACATGGCTGAGTCAGCGATAACTTTCGAGGGGTGGAGGTATGCCCATTATTTTGAGTTCGTCCGAAGAATAGACAGGAATGTGACGGTGAGGTGCAAACTGTGTCCAGGCCAGAAGCTGTTATCCACTGCTGCAAACACCACATCAAACCTCAACAAACAGTGTGATTAAACCACTATGTGTGATTTCCAGTTTCTATGTGATTTATTTAGGAACATTTCAATGGATTTTCTTATAAAGGTCACAGAGTTTCTGCTCGATGACCCTGAACGTCTCGTTTACAAACCAGACGAGAAGAGGGTGGAAACACACAATGCACACAATCATGTGTGCTTTGATTCATGTCTTCATGTGTGCTTATGTGTACACGTGTCTGTTGATTGTGTATTACATGTATATACATATTTCATACATATTTTTATATATCTGTATTTTGTTTTCCTCTGGATTGTGGGAAACGGTATTTCGATCTCTCTGTACACAAACTGAAAGATTGACAATAAAGTTGACTTTGACTATTTTGTTTTTCATTCCTGCACATCCGTATTTTATTCCACTTCATGTAAATACTGCTATATTTTACTATATTTTGTAATATATGTTTAAATGTTACTATAGTTTCTTCAAATAGTTTCTATCTGTGTTTTTAATTACATTTTTATGTGTATGTACGCACAACACCACCTCAGTCAGATTCCCCGTACGTCATCCGACACGTACGGGGACACTCCTGGAGATAAACCTGATTCTGAAAGTACGTGCACATCCACCAGGAGTGACTCAGAGCCATTGGCCCCATCTATGTGCTAGCTTGTCAGGAAGACAAATAATGCTGAATTCTGCTTATTTTGGAAAGGAATATTCATAAAAGCCAAACTCTCCATCCAATCGTAGAGAAATGAAATTCTTGCAGAAATCTCCAAATGTCAAACTATTTTAATATCTAATCTCAGCATGGATCGTTGGTTGTTGTTATGAGTTCAGTGTTTTCTCTTTGGACACATTGATAGGGATTGAACCTGTGACTTCTCTGTCAGTAAAACTTGTGAGAGGTCATCCTCTCACTGATGATCCAGAATACTGCCTGAGTATTGATGTGTCCTAACATGTGTACACCGTGTCAGAACTCAGAGCGCCCTGACTCAGAAACTAAAGATTAGTCCCAGCGCCATCAGGGCGTTTGATTTACAGACATCACAACGCTTACTGCTGCTTTTAATTGAACTATTCACATCTTAAACTGCACTGTAACTTTTAACTTTTATCCATGTATTTTTTCATCATCACAACGCTTACTGAGACCTGGAGGATCTCATGAGGAATGAATACGGTCATTAATATAAAGAGTAGAAGTCTGAGATGTAACCAGAGAGAGGGCAAAAGTACACACATCCTTTACTCAAGTAGAAGTACAGATACTTGTGTTTAAAAATACTCTGGTGAAAGTAGAAGTACTGACTAAACTTCTTTACTCAAGTAAAAGTAAAGAGGGCTTTGAAATGTACTTCAGTAAAAAGTACCCATAACTAGCAGCTGTTTTAAAGAGTACCTGACCTCCCTTTATATTAATAGAACAATAATGTCATTGTTAGCTAATGAATGTTTCCATGCTGAACAACGGCAACATGACAACGTTTTCATTGGTCCCTCTTCTTTAGAGAAGACCAGGAAATGATGGATACACGGATCGTGTTCAAATCAATAGGCACGCAATGACTCTAAATAATAATGATCACGCCACCAAACACACATTCACACTAAAGGAACCAGCCTGTTTAGAAATGTGAGAAGTAGAAAGTACAGGTATTTGGGTTCAACATGTAAGAAGTAGAAAGTACAGGTATTTGGGTTCAACATGTAAGAAGTAGAAAGTACAGGTATTTGTGTTCAACATGTAAGAAGTAGAAAGTACAGGTATTTGTGTTCAACATGTAAGAAGTAGAAAGTACAGGTATTTGGGTTCAACATGTAAGAAGTAGAAAGTACAGGTATTTGTGTTCAACATGTAAGAAGTAGAAAGTACAGGTATTTGTGTTCAACATGTAAGAAGTAGAAAGTAAAAAGTCATCAGAAAAATAAGTAAAGTACTGATACCAGAAAAATGTACTTAAACAAAGTATTTGTACTCCACTACTGAGTGTAATCCTGTGGTAATGAGTCATGTGACTCAGAACCTAATGGTAACTTCCAGATTCCTCAGGGCCTTAGATTCAGAGACGAAACAACGCTTACTGAGACCTGGAGGATATCATGAGGAATGAATACGTCATTAACATAAAGAGAAGAAGTCTGAGATGTAGTTCTGTGGTAAAGAGTCATGTGACAGAGGTCCAGAGGGGATTTACTCCTCAGAGACTCAGTGTGTTGTTAGGCCTGAACAAAGACAGATCTCAGCTCCATGTTGAGAGCAGCGTGTTGTTGACAGAAAAAGCAGATTGTTCACCAGACAAAGACTCTCACAGAAATGTGCCACGGTGCAAACCCTCCCCTCTCAACACTCTCATGTATCAGAGGCAGGTCCACACAGGAGAACAGGCACCATCAGGATTGAATCTCCTCTGGCGGTTACTTGAGTTCAGAGCAGGCTGCAGAGGCTGTTTGTCAGGAAACGCCCTAATGCTCCGGTGGGGGAAGTACACAGATCATTAACTCTACTCAGATCCCACATGTCTAAAGGAGAAGCAGACAATTCTCTTTGTTTTGATGAATGACTTTAAAACTTCACAAACTGCCCTATAGTCACATTTTCCTGTGGTTTCTTTGCAGGAATCAGGATTAGTGAAGCTGCCAGATAGAGGAGTACAAAGCACAGTATTTCACTCTTAAATGCTGTGGGATGTACACAGAAGTACCTCAGATGGTACTGAAGTAGAGTTCTGCTATGAAGCCTTTAAAAGCTTATGAAACCCAACATGACTCTAAAACAGGAACAGGAAATGACTGCTGCCGGGTAAAGTGACGGGGGTTCCGTCTCATTAGAGACGTTGTGTTCCCATAGAAACCGTCAGTAACTGTGAGTCACTTGAGAACTGAAAGGCATTTATTTTCCCTTTGAATGATCTTAACATTAATATAATTTATTTTTAAAGCACCAAGAGTAATAATTTCTCTCTTTTTACAATTCATCAGTTATCGGGGGAAAAGCAGAGAATCCCAAATAAAGTTTGAAATGAGTTAAAATAAATATTTTCTTTTGTATTAAAAACTATTCTTCTGAATAAATGGTAAAACTATGTTGAAGGTTAAAGGCAAGGCAAGTTTATTCATACAGCACTTTTCAACACAAGGCAATTCAAAGTTCAAATTCAAAGTTCTTTACACAAATGAAAGACAAAGAAACATATTATAAAATGGTATCTAGAAACACTCATTTAAAAAGCAAAGATACATGAATTAAAGCTACAGAGCAGTGTGAGATAAACACATCTGAAAGGTTGAGCTCTGACTCAATCATTGCTCACTTTCTAGCAGAAATAGTTTTCTGTGTTCACTTTCTTTCTTCTTTAACTTGTCCTTAGTTATTTCAAGTGTTTCACGCTAAATGAACCCCCCTTTGGAAGATTCTAATCTGACCCCACGGTACCTTTTAGTTTTGGACGAAACTATTCCTCTTTTCTTTAAATTCACATACTTTAAAGGGGACCTATCATGCAAAATGCACTTTTGTACGTCTTTTCTACATGAATATGTGTCCCCGGTGTTCCAGGGAACTCACCAAGTGTCAGAAAACACAACCCTCTCTATTTTCCTCCATACCCAAATCTCTAAAAAGGGGCTGCAACGGATCTGATCAAAACTGATCCAGATTTGAACACTGTCCTGACGTCAGGACGGTGGCGCTACGGCTATTGGGCCAACTCCACCAATCAGGAGGAGACAGCCACGGCCATTGCCGTTCGAAAGCGCTGTAGTACATATGCCAGGCCTGTAGGTGGTGCTGTTCTCACTGAATCAGCCCTTGCAAAAACAGGGGTAAAAAAGTGCAAATTGAGCAAAATGAGGCATGGCTAAAATGCATGATCTGTTTGGTATTTTGAAAAAAAAAAAGTATAAATATGCCTTATATAGGTATGGTCCTACACTATATTATTATAATATAGCATGATAGGTCCACTTTAAGTTTAATTTGTCTTTTCTGGGACTTTTTGGTGTCCTCTGCGAACCAGGGTCTTGAAACCCTAACGGCACACGTAGGGGTCTTTAACCCAATAATAATAAGCCTGAATAGTTCAACTAAAAGCGGCAAAGAGAAAAGTCTTCTTGCTGGATTTAAAGGTAGTCTTCGTTACAATACTCAAGTTAAGTACATTTATGTGAAAATAGAACCTTTGAAACCTTTGAAACCTTTATTGGCTGTTTGAGTAATAATGTAGAAAGTATGAAATATAAATGTCTCATCAAGACATCACAAGTCGAGCTGAGCCTTGAGTTTAGAGATAAAGAGCAAACTGGAACTCCCTAAAACAGAAACTAAATACTTTCAGCTTCACCTCCACTGCAGACCTACATGAGGAGGGGGGGGGGGTACTCAATCACATGTCTACAAAGTACATTTCAGACAGGATACAAGGTGTTTAAAGTTTTAATCTTGAGATATGAAAATAAGAACACATTATATATAAAAATAGAACTACTGTATACTAAAGTAAATACAAAATATATCACTGAAATACATGTTCAGAAAAAGCTTTATTTGATTCATTATCTGTGAATGCTCCGATTCAAATTCAATCATTGAATTTAATTCTTATCGACTTCTTATTAGTATAGTTTTAACCCTTTAGCACTTTCAGGTTAAACAAGTGTTTGGTTTGACTTCATTATTTCACATTTCATGTAAATCTACTTGGTAGAAAATAAATAAAAATAAACATTTTAAAGTCTTATTCAAAACAATCATTTACACATTTACCCAGACATTTCCCTGATGCATATTTTAAAGTGTATTTAGTATAGTAGAGATATACTGGAGATATTAGCTGCAAATACATAACCTGAAGCAGACTATATCTCTGGAGCTGTAAGTAAACAAAGCACACGTGACATGTATCACCAACGATAGATACACACTTTAAGACCTCTTTACACCGACTTTAAGATTTAAATTGACCTGTTGATATTTAAATAAACCCTCTCCATGAATCACTGATGGATCGGATATTTTGGGAACTTACGATCATTTTCAGGCTCTGAGACAACAACACGATATCAGACGCCATGTTGTTAGCGCCATCGATCCTACGTGTTCGGCAGCAAAGTCTGACTGCAAAGTATGTCCTTCTGATTGGCTGGCTAACTTTAGCCAATCAGAGCAAAGGAAATAATAACTGCCTTTCTGACCACCAGCTGTATCCTCCACGGGAGACCTGACCAGGATCATTTACCAAAATACAACTCATATAAAAACATAGTATTATCATATATCACCATGAATCACTGCATCGGATATTTTGTGAACCTACGATCACTTCTAGGCTCTGACACACAAAGAATATATCAGACGCCATGTTGTTAGCGCTTTATCAAAAGATAGGCTTCACTGTCGATCATACATGTTCAGCAGCAAAGTCAATCCTTCTGATTGGCTGATCACTTAAGGATAATATGTCTGCACTCTCTCAGACTGAAGTTAGAGATGGAATCACGTTTGGTTAACCCTCACCGGAGGCCTGTACTACGAAGCCGGATTTTCGCTTAGCCGGCTAACTTCAGGGAAACTCGGCTTTCCCCTACGACGCTGGTTTTCTTTTTAGCGGGCTCGATCTCCATGGTAACTTATGCTGAGCGGCTAACCTCCTCGGGAGTCGGGTGTCACATACTGTATGCAGAAGTATTATTTTAAGCAACACATTAAGTTGACGAAACACTCGAGTCAAATGTAATTAAAGTCAGATCGTGTCTTGGACGGGGCAGTGATATCATAAACCTGTTAATGTACGCATTCAAACACTTTTTCTGTTACCAGCTGTATTCACCTTGCAGGTGCAGCTATGTGGCTTTGATCCTGGATAAAGTGTTTAAGTCATGGATGTTTAAAGTTTAACTTCTTCATATTTGACTAATATTAAAGTTCACTTTTCATTCAGGAAGTATGACGCTGCGCTGTCAGTACGCTTGTCCATGTTTGAGATTGGTAGAATGCTCCAGATACCACCCCTTTCATGTGAACGCGCACCTAACTAGATAGGACACACGGCTGGCTTGAGCGATCCACTTGATAACCAGCGTCGTAGTACAGTTTAGCGAGAGCGCGTATGTTTTGGATTGGGCCAACCGGCTAACTCCAACATATCCAGGTTAGGTTGAACCAGCTTCGTAGTACAGGCCTCTGGTGTTTGTGTATCAGAGGGTAAAGGCCCTCCACCACGACAAGGTAGAGATTCACGGAGGAGATCATTTAGTTTAGAAGCAGGGGATGGAGGACAGTCAGGTGTGAAGAGGACATGTCAGGGGTTCAGTTTCACATCAACACTCTCAATCAATGGTCTCTTCTCCTTAGCTCTTTTAGATTTCACAACAAGTCCAGCACCAACAACAACGAGGCAAACAACGAGACAAACCAGTCCCACACTAACTCCCAACCCAAGGTATCCTCTGGGACCCCCGGGTTGTTCATCGTTGGCGTCTCCATACTGATGGTGTTCATCGTTGCTTTCCTTCTCAGGACCTGAGGACAGAAACAGAGAGCAGTGAGGAAACGACTGGACCTCCCCTCATGTTGGAGAACAGCTGATCATGAAGGTGATGAAGAACAGAATCTGTTTCCTCTCCAGTCTCATGTCAGACATTATCTACCGATCACAGAGCATCAACATCATCTTTAAACATGCCAATGGAGGAACTCTTCAGGAGAAACACGGACTCACCTTCAGAGACGCTCAGAAGGGTGGAGCGCACCAACTCTCTCAGGTCTCTCTTCCAGCGATTAGTGAAGCGAGTTATAACCCAACACTGGTACATTCCAGAGTCATAGATGTTCACGTTCTTCAGGAGAACAGAAGCGTCTCCGTTCTTCATCTCTGGATCTTTCAGCTCAACACGACCTCGATAACGTGGATGCTGGTATTTGTCAAACAGCTTGTTATCTCTGAAGTAGAAGACGTCATCCTTCAGCCCAGGTCTCTTCCACTCTAACAGTGTGATGGCAGCATCTGTGGAGCTGCTGCACTGAAGAGTCACGTTTTCTCCAGGCTTTGCATTTTTTTCGAGCGTCTCTAGAAAATAAAGGCAAAAGTCAGTCATTTGATTGAGATCAGTTCTTTTTCCATCAGTCCCACTGTTTGTCCACATTAAACTACACAAAGGGTATTTAGTGTTGTCATCCAGAAGTGAACAACTTAAAGGTTATTTAGTGTACAGGATGTTAAAAGTGTACTAAAGATCACAACACCTGTGTGTAGAAATGCCACTATGGATCATTTGGAGTTTTATTATTATTTAATTTTTAACAGAAGGTAAGTTACTATTATTTATGTATTATGATTAGTATGCATTTATTTATTTATTGTTGTTATTAATAATGTTGCATAACGATTATTATTAATATTATTATTGTTATTGTTATGCATTTATTTATTGTTATATTTTGTATTATTATTATTATTCAGAGATTATTATAACAGTATGTTATTAATATTCTTATAGATATGTATTCTTTTTATTATTATTAATAATATATTCATAATTGTATATATACATTATAATTATTATTATTGTCATTATTACTGTGCATTTCTTTTTTATTGGTAGAATTATTATACAGAGATTATTTTAATTGTCATTATTATTTTTATATGAAGATTATTATTATTGTTATTTTGCATTAAGTTATGTTTAATCCGTGTATCTACGGATCATTTGTTTTTCTTTATTAAACAAGTAAACGGAAGAGCGTCTGAGAGGCCTTTTTGCTTTTTGCTTTTGACCTTACTAAATGGTCCAATGCAGCGCCACGATACGGCTCTGGTCTAATGGTCCTTGGAGCGGGGGGAGCGGGGCGAAACTCACGGAAGTGATTTCAAAACAAAAGCACTCGTTTGCTAAAATCACACTTTAATCCAATAGTATCCTGCTGAAGGAACGGTGATTATTATAAACAAGGTGAATTTAGCGATCACAACGAAAACGGCCAAGACACACATTAAGCCTAGAAAATGAATGTTATTAAGGCTGTAAATATAATAAGTCTGTCTCTAAAATGGACAACATTGTTAGGAGATTTAAACTATACAGCGATTCTGCACTCGGTCACTTAGCCGTCTCTCCACTTTGTTTTTTCAAATCAGCTGCTCTCCATTTGTCCTGCTATATTTGATGATCGATACAAATATGTTTTACCATAAGTTCTTAATAAAACTGATACTGTTGGACTCAGTACTAGTTTGACTGCTACCAGAAATAAAATACTTAAAGTACTTTTACTGTGTACTTTGTGAGTAATCCTCTGTCAGAGTCCCCTCCACATAATGCTATCTTTGATGAGTGATAAAAGACAATTTTACCATTAGTTCTTAATGATATTGATTCTGCTGGACTCAGTAGTCTTACACCTACTACCACAATACAATGAAGTACTTCTAGTGTGTTGTTTAAAAAAATAATCCTCTGTCAATGTCCCCTCCTGAGAACAAATCAAGCCACTTCTGCTAAGTTTGATGAGGGAAAAATAATTGTTGTTGCCATTAGTTCTTCGTGAGATTGTTGGACTCAGTACTAGTGAAACTACTCCCACAAGTACTATGAAGTACTTTTACTGTGTACTTTTCCAGTAATCCTCTGTCAATGTCCCCTCCTGAGAACAATAATGCATGTTTCTTTGCTATTTTGAATAAGCATTAAAACACCTTTCTTCCTGAGACTGATATTGTTGGAAAGAGTATTTTAAGAGGATGGTAGACATGATATCAGCAATACTTCCAGTCAGTACTCCGGCAGCAGCATTTTACACCTTGGAAAGTCTTTAGAGTCTGGCCTGGATAGCTGGTCTCTTATGACAATGCTGTCTTTTAAATATGATTATTTCTCTGCTCCTAGTTTATTCCTCTCTGATTCTTCATCAGTCACACACACACACACACACACACACACACACACACACACCCACACACACACACCCACACACACACACACACACCACACACACACACACACACACACACACACACACACACACACACCACACACAACACACACACACACACACGCACACACCACACACACACACACCCACACACACCACACACACACACACACTCACCTCCTGCAGCCACAGAGCCAATGATCCACAGGAACATGAACAGCCCTACATGTTGCGCAGATGTTAAAGCCGCCATGAGAGCAGCAGGAACAGAACTCTGCAGGTGAGACTGTAAAGCAGCAGCTGATGTGACAGGAAGTGAACTGTCTGACTGTTCCGGTGAGACTTTAGCTTTATACTTACATGAGGAGGAGGAGGAGCAGGAGGAGGAGCAGGAGGAGGATCTATGGTCACATGACTTACAAGAAACAAGGCTGGGGGTGTTTCTCAATGTCGAGTACGCTTGCTTGGTAGCACATGTCTGCCGAGCATCTTGCTTCAGAAGCGAGTCAAGAATACTTCCTGGCATTCAGAAAACAAAGAGTGGAACAGCTATCATACTGAATAAATATTTACTGTGAATGTATGCAAACATGTATGGCATATAGCTGTCTAACAGAAGTTAAATCCATGTCTCACTTATTCTGACAATGTACTTAACCCCAAATAAAAGAACCCAATAAAAAGAGTTGTTAAATAATAGTGAAGTCACGTTGTAATAACAATAATCTCTCGGTTCTTTTTCTGCTTTGCCAAAAGCCACTGTGTCAACTGTCCTAGTAGAGTTGCCGTATGTAGTTGTCCAATATGGCGGACCATCTCGCACATGCGCAGTACAGATCGGGCAGGGGGACAGATCGGGTAGTGACACACGCTAGCAAGTGTGCAGGGCCCTTTCTCATGTCATCAATTCCCTCCTCGACTCCTCGACTCCTCGGTCCTCCGGTAGTGACCTGGAAATGAATTTTAGCGCGCCATGTTGAAGGACATCTAATTTCTCTAAATGCACATCGAGGACCGAGCATCGAGCGTGGAGGAGGCTCTCTGGAGGAGCTATAACCGAGGATACACTGATGGGTCCTCCACGGTCCTCCACGGCTCCTTCGTGGATGCATTTCCGACAACAGTGATGTTTCAAAGAGTCGAGACGCACGCCGGACTTATCTCAGCCAATGACAGCTCTGCATGCATCCCCTGGATATTATTTTATTAACTGCTTTCATCGCGACGCAATGTTTACAGTGAGAACAGCTGTGAGGTCCGTGCAGAAAGCAGAGCAGTGTGTATAATATATATCACTCAGTATAACAGGCCTACTCTCTTTATTTGCTTTAGTTTAGTAGATATCTACAAACAAAGAGTCCAGATGTTTCTAAAACCATTTAGTGCTTCACAAAATAAAATACACAACGGCTGTAGCCAGATTATATGCTTTAGGAGCTGTAGGTGCGTGTGTGTGGTGTAGGTGTGTGTGGTGCAGTGTGTAGGTGTGTGTGGTACAGTGTGTAGGTGTGTGGTGCAGTGTGTAGGTGTGTGTGGTGCAGTGTGTAGGTGTGTGTGGTGCAGTGTGTAGGTGTGTGGTGCAGTGTGTAGGTGTGTGTGGTACAGTGTGTAGGTGTGTGTGGTACAGTGTGTAGGTGTGTGTGGTACAGTGTGTGCGTAGATGCAGCGGACAGACAGGTCTCAGTTGGTTTGGTGTCCTCTGCTTACTTGTAATACTTGTAAATAAAACTTTTGGCCCGTCATTTATTTCCTCATTGTAGCGACCAGAGAGGGGAGAGGGGGGGGGGATATATCCAGTCTCTGATAGTGTTACGTTATTATGAGAGTGCTCTGTTTGATTCTGAAATTGTATATATTTATATAAATATATACTATGTGTGTGTGTGTGTGTGTGTGTGTGTGTGTGTGTGTGTTGTGCGTGTGTGTGTGTGTGGTGCGTGTGTGTGTGCGTGTGTGTGTGTGTGTGTGTGTGTGTGTGTGGTGTGTTGTGGTGTGTGCGTGTGTGTGTGTGTGTGTGTGTGTGTGGTGTGTGTGTGTGTGTGTGTGTGTGTGTGTGGTGTGTGTTGTGTGTGGTGTGTCTGTAGCCTGTTATTGTCTCATTATACCGCACTGTGAATGAATTCAAAGTAAATATATAAGTCGTCATGAACACATCTGTCCATCAGACAGAGGGCTGCTGTGCCTCCTGTCATCATTAATGGACGTCTCTTTAAAATGACCGCTCAGAGGAGAGGAGTTCTCATTTCTCTAACCGCCTGCTGCTTCCCCTCCTCTCTCCTCGGTTCCCCTCCTCAGCTCCTCCGCTCGCATCTCCTGTGGGCGGGACTAAGTCTCGAGGATAGGAGTCGAGGAGGGGAGTCGAGGAGGAACATTTGAAGACATGAGAACGGGCCCCGGTGTGCGTCATATGAGAGGCCCGCCTCTTACATCTTCCGCCACAGATTTGGGGAAATGGGTCCGTGCGCAAAGCATTGTGGGGATTTTAAGACCGCGGAGTCTACTCATGTGCAGACTCGAAATTTCTCCAAACGGAGTACGCCGGGCTCGGTAGATTTCCAAGTATGCTGGAGATTGGAACAGTACTTCGGCGGCACTCAATGACGTAGTATGCTTGAAATAGTGGCTCTGAGCAGCTTTACTCGCGATTGAGAAACACCCAGAGTTTCCTGGAAAGATTCCAAGTACAGACAGCAAACAACTCTCTCTCTCTCTCTCTTCTCTCTCTCTCTCTCTCTATACTTTTGAATTCTTCATATATATACACAAATGTAAATATATACAAACACATACAGTGACAATAAAAAGTATGTGACTTTTGGAATTTCCTTGTTTTATGCATGAATGTTCATTAAATGTGATCTGATCTTCACAATAAGTCACAATTTGAGGTGAAACTTAACGGTGAAATTCAGTACTACTTTGATTGAGGTATATTAAAAAGTATAATTAAAGTTGAAGTGTAGGATGCAGGAGTCGTACTGTGACAGAAGAGGTTTCTCAATACTCTAATTCCCCCTCCTCGACTCCTCGACTCCTCGGTCCTCCGGTAGTGACCCGGAAATGAATTTCAGCGCGCCATGTGAAGGACATCTCATTTCTCTAAATGCACATCGAGGACCGAGCATCGAGCGTCGAGGAGGCTCTCTGGAGGAGCTCTAACCGAGGAGACACTGATGGGTCCTCCACGGCTCCTTCGTGGATGCATTTCCGGCAACAGTGATGTTTCAAAGAGTCGAGACGCACGGCCGGACTGATCTCAGCCAATGACAGCTCTGCATGCATACCCTGGATATTAGGCTTGTTTGAGACAAGCGAGACCGACGCAGACCTGCGCAATTGCGATCAACGTCTTGCTAGTGCGTTGCATGATGGTTAGGGCTGTGCTATTATGGCAAAAATCATTATCACGATTATTTTGGTCAATAATTGATATCACGATTATTAAATACGATTATTCATTGACTTTGCAAACGTCAATTTATTGAACTTTAAAACAAATTAAAATAATCATTTGAACAGTATCTGTTTAACTGTTGATTACCCTGAACGTATAATTCAACTGAAAAACCAATAAATAAAATAAATGATACATTTATATTTACATTTAAAGGTAGGGTAGTTAAGTTTGAGAAACCGGCTCCAGATACACTTTTTGTTATATTCCATGGAATGCTCTTAACATCCCGATAGCAATGAATATCTGAAGTGCTTTGACAACAAATCCATAAATAAATATCATCTGTGAAGCTGTAGTACTGTAAAAAGCACGACCAATCATCTGAGCCGGCCCGGCTAAAATAACTGGATGGCCTACCTGCCTGTCAGCCTTCCATCTGTGCACAAACTAATCTCGTGCCCTCATTGGTCATGTTCGTGTGTGTTGGAGGAGGGGCTCTATAAGGAAGTGGCAGATTTTCTCCGGTTGTGTATTTTCAAATTCTAGCGATCTCGAGCTGGTTTCTCAAACTTACCTACCCTACCTTTACATAAATAATATCAAAATAATAAATATCAATAAAAAAGATCAACAAATGTTTGGAGCGCACTTCCACAAGCTACTAAACATATATAAATATGATAAATAAATTAGACTATAAAATAAATTAGATCAAATATGTTGCACTGTCACAACCTAGCAAAGCAAAATAATCAATTTCAATTATGTTGTTTTTGTAATTGCGATTAAAAAAATTATTAATTGCACAGCCCTAATGATGGTTAGTCATTTGTCCGACTTGCTCAGGAGGCTCGCCTACATGAGACGTTGAAATCTCGCGGGACAAAGACGCCCGCAGACTTGAGAGCGAGGCGCGGCGAGGCGGCGCAGTTTCTCTCCACGGGCTGCGGAAGCGAAATGCTTGATGGGAAACGACTCGCTGGTATCTGGAGCTGAGCGCTCATTGTGGGTTTCACCCCGTGCTGGAGATGAAGCTCTCCATTGGCTCGCTGGTATCTGGAGCTGAGCGCTCATTGGTGGGTTTTACCCCGTGCTGGAGATGAAGCTCTCCATTGGCTCGCTGGTATCTGGAGCTGAGCGCTCATTGGTGGGTTTTACCCCGTGCTGGAGATGAAGCTCTCCATTGGCTCGCTGGTATCTGGAGCTGAGCGCTCATTGGTGGGTTTTACCCCGTGCTGGAGATGAAACTCTCCATTGGCTCGCTGGTATCTGGAGCTGAGCGCTCATTGGTGGGTTTTACCCCGTGCTGGAGATGAAGCTCTCCATTGGCTCGCTGGTATCTGGAGCTGAGCGCTCATTGGTGGGTTTTACCCCGTGCTGGAGATGAAGCTCTCCATTGGCTCGCTGGTATCTGGAGCTGAGCGCTCATTGGTGGGTTTTACCCCGTGCTGGAGATGAAACTCTCCATTGGCTCGGCTAAAGTGTGTTGTTGTTTTGTGTCAGTTTTACGTCGCCACTTCCATTCACATTTTTCATCATTGTTCCACAATGTTTATCAACATTAAATTAATATCTATATATTGTATACTATACTTACCGTTGTCATACTTTATATATCTTAGCATATTCATACAACACACTGTTCATACTAGGCTAGGCTACTGTGTATAGTGTATTCATACCCCTCACTGTTTTTTCATCATTCAATTCATTCTATATTTTATTCTGTAGATTGTGTACATTACTTTTCACTTTACTGCTTTATGCACTCCTGGTTAGAAGCTAAACTGCATTTCGTTGTCTCAGTACCTGTAATCTGTGCAATAACAATAAAGTTGAATCTAATCTTGAGCAGGAACAAATGTATTTACTTAGTACATACCTGACATTAACGATTAAACACATTTGTGCATTCTTTATAAATGCAAACCGAGTCAAGCCGACTCCGGAGGTGGCGGTGTGCACCTTAAAGTTCTTTGCAATCCGCCAAAAAACCGAGAGAAGAAGAAGAAGAGGAAGAATTTAGAATTTAGCTTAGGAACCTTCCTAACGGAGTGAAATGACCCGGAAGTCCCTCAGTGGCAGCCATGATAAGTGCGTTCCAATTCTCTAGATGAAAGGAAAGGAGGTTTCAAACTTCCTTTATAACCTCCTTTAGCTTAGGAACCACTGGACCTCCCTAACCGAAAGGAGAGGAGAAAATGCTGCCCCACAATGCCTTGCGGCCGCAGCATTTGCCGTCACACAACAGTCGGCCGTTCACGGAAACAACCGATTATGACCGAGAAATGATATCATGAAAGTTACGGTGCTTATTAAGCATTTTAAAACGTATGTGGTAAGTTGCCAAAGTGCTTTGTTTTGAACGTTCATCAGTATTATAATCAAAAAGAGAAATATGAACGTTAGTTTTTACTGAAATGATCAAATAAAGTCAACATTTCACAGTCTTTACTGAGCTGTGTGGGGTTTGTTCAACTTTTAAAAGATGTTTGAATGGTGATATACACAGTGATAGATGTTAAGGACTAACGTTTATAATAAATACATTTGTATTGATTTTAAGATCTTTGCATACAATCATACGTATTGGGATCATTTGTATTAATGTGGACCGGAGGGAGAGGGTGACGAGCATAAGTTTCACTTTCCTTTTTTATTTCAATTCCAACTTTGGTCATGAAGAATATGTTTCTCTGTTGTCCCGTTCATAAAGCATAACAGCATCAGAGCACGGTGCAGAGTCTCTAGATGAGTTTACAGTAGTCCCTCGTTCTTATTAAACATCCATGTTGTAGTCCGCTGTATAGAAAACTGTAGTTTCCATAGTTTCCCCACAGCAGCAGACGCACATTTATGACCTCTGCTGGCGCATCATAAACACGTCGGATAGTGAAAGTGCAGTCTCTTCTCCTAAGTCCTTTTGAATTCTCCTATCCACTATCCCTTAACCCGTGACCTTTCACTCAGAGGAGAGGAATAGACGATAGGGTTAGAACTTAGGAGCTGATTTTTGGACTATTCGACCGCAACCCAAGTTGTCCGACTTCAGGCAAGCTTTTTGAGACCCCCCGGCTGCGATCGGCTATTCTCGTCTACTTTTGAGGCGAGCCGCAGCTCGTCTCAAACAAGCCTACTATTTTATTAACTGCTTTCATCGCGACGCGATGTTTCCAGTGAGAACAGCTGTGAGGTCTGTGCAGAAAGCAGAGCAGTGTGTATAATATATCACTCAGTATAACAGGCCTACTTCTTTGCTTTAGTTTAGTAGATATCTACAAACAAAGTCGATATTTTCTAAAACCATTTAGTGCTTCACAAATAAAATACACAACGGCTGCAGCCTGATTATGCTTTAGGAGCTGTAGGTGCGTGTGTGTAGTGTAGGTGTGTGTGGTACAGTGTGTAGGTGTGTGTGGTATAGTGTGTAGGTGTGTGTGTGGTACAGTGTGTAGGTGTGTGTGGTACAGTGTGTAGGTGTGTGTGGTACAGTGTGTAGGTGTGTGTGGTACAGTGTGTAGGTGCGTGTGGTACAGTGTGTAGGTGTGTGGTACAGTGTGTAGGTGTGTGTGGTACAGTGTGTAGGTGTGTGTGTGGTACAGTGTGTAGGTGTGTGTGGTACAGTGTGTAGGTGTGTGTGGTACAGTGTGTAGGTGCGTGTGGTACAGTGTGTAGGTGTGTGTGGTACAGTGTGTAGGTGTGTGTGGTACAGTGTGTAGGTGTGTGTGGTACAGTGTGTAGGTGTGTGTGTGGTACAGTGTGTAGGTGTGTGTGGTACAGTGTGTAGGTGCGTGTGGTACAGTGTGTAGGTGCGTGTGGTACAGTGTGTAGGTGTGTGTGGTACAGTGTGTAGGTGTGTGTGGTACAGTGTGTAGGTGTGTGTGGTACAGTGTGTAGGTGCGTGTGGTACAGTGTGTAGGTGTTGTGGTACAGTGTGTAGGTGTGTGTGGTACAGTGTGTAGGTGTGTGTGTGGTACAGTGTGTAGGTGTGTGTGGTACAGTGTGTAGGTGTGTGTGGTACAGTGTGTAGGTGCGTGTGGTACAGTGTGTAGGTGCGTGTGGTACAGTGTGTAGGTGTGTGTGGTACAGTGTGTAGGTGTGTGTGTGGTACAGTGTGTAGGTGTGTGTGGTACAGTGTGTAGGTGTGTGTGTGGTACAGTGTGTAGGTGTGTGTGGTACAGTGTGTGTGTGCGTGTGGTACAGTGTGTAGGTGCGGCGGACAGACAGGTCTCAGTTGGTTTGGTGTCCTCTGCTTACTTTTAATACTTGTAAATACAACTTTTGGCCCGTCATTTCAATTCCCCATTTCAGCAACCAGAGAGGGGGGGGGGGATATATCCAGTCTCTGATTGTGTTACGTTATTATGAGAGTGCTCTCATACTTGTTTGATTCTGAAATTGTATATATTTATATATTATTTATATGAATATATGTGTGTGTGTGTGTGTGTGTGTGTGTGTGTGTGTGTGTGTGTGTGTGTGGTGTGTGTGTGTGTCTGCATCTGTAGCCTGTTATTGTCTCATTATACCGCACTGTGAATGAATTCAAAGTAAATATAGAAGTCATCATGAACACATCTGTCCATCAGACAGAGGGCTGCTGTGCTCCTGTCATCATTAATGGACGTCTCTTTAAAATGACCGCTCAGAGGAGAGGAGTTCTCATTTCTCTAACCGCCTGCTGCTTCCCCTCCTCTCTCCTCGGTTCCCCTCCTCGACTCCGCTTGCATCTCCTGTGGGCGGGACTAAGACACGAGGATAGGAGTCGAGGATAGGAGTGATAGGAGTCGAGGAGGGGAAATTAGAGTATTGAGAAACCTCTAGAGCAGGGTTTTCAAAGTGTGGAAGGTGAGCCTCCCCTCAGAGAACATAAGAACAGCCGCGCCCCCCTCCCAATTATTATTGCTATTATTATTATTATTGTTGTTGTTGCTATAATGCAGGGGTATTCAATTGCATTTCAAAGAGGTCCAGTAAGATCAAATGAAGACTGTTTCTCTCCTCTTGTCTCGTCTCTGTGTGTGTTTGAATCTATCGTGCTGACTCACTGACTGCACCGATGTGATTGGCTGAGTAGCGTCACCTCCTTAAAGCCTTAAACAATAACTTTTTAAACATTTTTATCTTTATGTTTTAAACATATTGTATAAAACTCCCCCACTACTTGGACTATTCCTTGCACCCCTCTAGAATAAGCCCGAATGGTCTCAACTTATAACAAGATCGCAAGGACACTGGGAGCGATCGGACAATTGAGTGTTGTTCAGTGTGTTGTGGAACATGCGTGTGCGTGCTGAAGTAAAAATATGATTCTAAACTGTAGTGAAGTAAACATGTATTATTTGAATTGTATTTTAGTGAACATGTATTGTTTGAACTGTTTTAAGTAATCACATATATAGAAATTATATTCTCACTTACAACTCACTGACCCAGAGATCCTGTTACACACACGTGCACCTCCCTTTTCACCAGCACACACACACATATTCTTTTCAAGGTTCTTTATGGGCATCATTATATTTGTGCACAAGGTTTAATTGTATGAGAAAGAATAGTTTATGTGAAAGATGCCATGGGAAAGTAAGGGAGTGGATATCGGGGCAGAGATAAGATTGACTTTGACCTTGTGGAACCTTAGAATCTCACGTTCTGGTCAGAACTCTGATTCGCTGTATTGAACCCGACCAGAAGTGAATCCAACCAGTAAAAACACCTGGGGGATGTGAGCAGCTCACACAGCTCCTCCTCACGGACTCTCTAATTCGCTTCGGAGTAAAATGGGAAGGAAAAATGAACACATCTCCGCCCCAAAATATGAATATGAATACTGTTGTTTTTTAATGTAAAATGCTTTCTTGTTTGGTGAGTTGGCTGGTCCCGATATCTGTGTCCGCATCGCATCACAAACCTGAAGTCAATTCTTCTTGTTTGATGAGTTGGCTGGTCCCGACACCTGTATCCGCATCGCATCACAAACCTGAAGTCCGGAGTACTCTGTAAAACTTGTATACGTGTTTTGTTTCCTAGCAGTAAACTCAGATAATTGTTATAACTTTTGATTCCGGTGTTTTCAATTCCTTTCTTTATTAAATAGAGATCAGCCTCATCCAACGAACGGCGCGTAGCAGAGGGGGGGCTATCAGCCACAAGAGGAGAGACACGCGACCTCCAACTAATTATTTGGAACGACCGAATCTCATCACAACTCTTGCTGTGGGGTTAATCAGGCTCATTAAACGTGACGATAAAGAGATTTTGTTGACTGGGTTCCGACTCCTTGCCTGAAGCCGCAATCTCCGTAAGGGGGTTGTAGAAGCTTGCTTCAGGAAGTTACGCTATCTGTTGAAATATACATCGTGTTAAGGAATCATTCTTATAATAATAATAATTCTAGACCTTTTAGGTCTAGCATAGAGAGAGGTTATTCAGAATTGACGTGGCAACTCTACCGTGTAGTCAGAACCTCTGACTCTTTGATTTGTGATGTCAATCCTCCGGCCGAATACTCTGAATAAACCCATCAGTGTTTGACATCAAAGCTCAACTCTCACCGTGTCTCCTTCCTGAGTCGGTGACTCCATGCATTACTACACAGAAGTTTCCTCCACAATCGCACAATAAAAATTGCCTGACTTATGGGGATAAAATGTGTGTAAAACTGCAAACATAATTTAAGAACACCACTCTGTACACAGTACATACTGTACACAGAGATAGAATTCAGATAGTACAAAGTCTGTATAAGGGAATAGACTCTGTGTGATTTTTTAAGTCAAATCTGTGTAATAATTGAGAAAATAATTGACACTAGTGGAGATAGATTTGAGTATCAGTGAGCGGGGACAAGTTCATTCGTGGTCAGCTGCTGCCCTCTGGTGGCGAACAGGGAGTGTTACAATATTCTAAATTACACACTGAAAATTTAGAATTAAAGACAATAATTGCCCAGTATTTAAATAAATACAAACGAACACGTATCAACATAAGTCAGATAATATAAACGAGGTCAATCATGGAAGGAGATTTTGAAAAAATTATATAAGCGTTCCAATTTCCGGAAGCTTCCGCGAGCAACTGGTCAGGTGCTACCATCTGGTGGCCAATAGGGTGTGGCACAAAACAAACAGACTAATGATAAATTAAGGTTTGGCTCCATCTGCTGGACATATGTATATTATATTATTTTTAGAATTTGAACGAGAAGAACAGTGGATGTCGTTAGTGGGATCAAACTGGGGACCGGAAGAAGGCTGACATTTAATGACTGATATATAAGTAATAATAATATATAATATATAGCTGATATTTAATAACTGATGTATAAGGCTCGATATTTCTGAAAATAAGAACACCGTCAACGGCATTCTATTTCAGAAAAAGGGGGGATAGGATATACATCAGGCAATATGTATGTGAGATTATTACGTTTTTAAGAGAAATTTATCAATTTAAAATACTAGTTTTGGTTATTTTTTGTTTTGTTTGTTTGTTCCTTTTTTGTTCGTTTTGTTTTATTTTTGTTTATTTTTTATTTTTATTTTTTTTATTTTTTGTTTATTGTTTTCTGCATAGTCTCTTGTCCACACTCCAGTCTAGTTGGTGGCGGTAATGCACCTACAAGTTGGTTTGCCAACCGCCAATAAACACTAAAGAAGTAGAAGAGATGAGTTCAAAACCATATTTCCAGCAACTTAAGGGCTTGGTATGAGACTTCTCCACACAGGTTGCTGACGCCAAAGGGGGACCCGAGAAACACGAGGCCAACACAGCAGAGTTCGTCTGGCTGAAAGTCATCAGGCCTAAGTGACTCAACCCCAGGTTTTCCGGCCCCTACCGAGTGACCCAAAGGACCTCCCATGCCGTCCGCCTAGAAGGAAAGGGAGACAACTGGTACCACTGGAGCCAGTGTGCGGTCGGGAAAAACACCTGCGAGGACCCTAGACGACATCAGGACAGATCTGGCCCTCGTCAAGGCAGTCGACCCAGGAGGCGCCATCAGCGGACCGGAGGAGGAGGATCGGGAGGACATCTCTCCAGCAGTCGACCCGGAAGCCGCCATCAGCGGGCCGGAGGAGGAGGATCGGGAGGACATCTCTCCAGCATCGACCCGGAAGCCGCCATCAGCGGGCCGGAGGAGGAGGATCGGGACATCTCTCCAGCATCGACCCGGAAGCCGCCATCAGCGGGCCGGAGGAGGAGAATCCAGAAGACATCTCTCTAGCAGGCAGCCCAGAAGCCGCCGTCAGCGGGCTGGGGGGACAAAGACACGGCAAACCAAGACGGCACAGAGAACTCCACTTCCCGCTGAAACAGGTTGATATAGCCGGTGTGGAACTTTGTCTGAACAATCCATTTTTTGGAGGAACTTTCAACTTTATTTTTATATTCCCATTTGTTTAAGGGATTTGTATTTTTATATTCCCATTTGTTTAAGGGATTTGTATTTTTATATTCCCCCATTTAAGGGATTTGTTTATTTTTATTCTACAGAACTATGTGTTAAAGGTTCCAGGAAATATTGAAGGGTTCTTTTGGGCAGACTACTGACATATGTGGGGACCCACATTTACCATTAAAAACCTATCGCTTAAAATCAATCACTAACCAAGTTGGAGTAACTCCTGTTTTACTTTCCAAATAGGCCCTTTTATCATTACTCAACATCTGGACGAGGGTAGATGTCTATTTAAATACTCCTCGTACTCAAGAGGGTTTTGGCATATCTGGGTCTCAATCTCCCTCAGGGGGCACGTTTTGTATTCTGGGGAACCAAGGTACGATCGCATTGACCATTGGTAATATACGGTTTAAAGATACCAGAAGAATTGGAGCTAACAGCATAATTATGTACGGGCACTGGAGAATGGTAGCGGGCCTGGGCCTCCTACTTACCATTATGGTAACGATAATTTTCATTGTCTGTAAAACTAATGATGTTCTTTCTCCAACTCTCGCCCCAGAGGAAGAGATAGTAAGGACCAAAAGAGGGACTAGAGTAGCGAGCCTTATGTCCCAAAAAGAACCTTCACTCTCCAAGAAGGTAGCGACGGAATAGTGGACATAGATCTGTGCGCAATCGCCCCATGTTCCAACTCTGACAAATCATACTCAGGTCTCGCTAAATATGTCTGCCTCACCCCAACAGTCTTCTAATTTCTGTGGCTACTTTTATTGCCATTTTAGTGACATGTGGTTGTTGTTGTGTGCCTTGTATCCGCTCATTGTGTGTTAGACTCATCAGTTCCACCATTGAGGGAAAAGCTGCCCCTTCCCCTTCGTACCAAATGCCCTTGTTGGCTTATGCGTCGGAGGGGGAAGAGTACGATGACTCAGCCGACAAGGACGAACTTTTTAACATATTTTTCTCCCTCCACTGTCATAAGAAGTTGTTGTGGTGGACTGTTCCTAAAGGTTTAAAGTGCTCTAAATCCCAGCTTCTGATGGATTTATATAAATGTTGGGACAGACACAGTAGAAAAGAATGACAGTGGTTATGTTTCAAATGCTATATGTTGATCTCGTGAGGTGAGATCAAAAGAGGGATTAAAGTAAACAGATATGGTTCTAAACTGTATTGAAGTAAACATGTATTATTTTGAATTGTATTTTAGTGAACATGTATTGTTTGAACTGTTTTAAGTAATCACATATATAGAATGTATTCTCACTTACAACTCACTGACCCAGAGATCCTGTTACACACACTACACCTCCTTCACCAGCACACACACACATATTCTTTTCAAGGTTCTTTCTGGGCATCATATATTGTGCACAATGTTTTGTCTGGAAAGAATAGTTTTGTGAAAGATTCCTGGGAAAGTAAGGGAGTGATATCGGGCAGAGATAAGATTGACTTTGCCTTGTGAACTTAGAATCTCACGTTCTGGTCAGAACTCTGATTCGCTGTATTGGACCCGACCAGAAGTGAATCCAACCAGTAAAAACACCTGGGGGAGTGAGCAGCTCACACAGCTCCTCCCACGGACTCTCTATTCGCTTCGGAGTAAAATGGGAAGGAAGAAGTAACACATCTCCGCCCCAAAATATGAATATGAATACTGTTGTTTTTTATGTAAAATGCTTTCTTGTTTGCTGAGTTGGCTGGTCCCGATACTGTGTCCGCATCGCATCAAAACCTGAAGTCATTCTTCTTGTTTGATGAGTTGGCTGGTCCCGACACCTGTATCCATCGCATCACAAACCTGAAGTCCGGAGTACTCTGTAAAACTTGTATACGTGTTTTGTTTCCTAGCAGTAAACTCAGATAATTGTTATAACTTTTGATTCCGGTGTTTTCAATTCCTTTCTTTATTAAATAGAGATCAGCCTCATCCAACGAACGGCGCGTAGCAGAGGGGGGCTATCAGCCACCAATAGGTGTTCTGCTCCAACAGTGCATGAAAATATACCACACACCCAATTACAATAGCATGTTCAATTCACTACCCTGGAAGTTAATAAAGTTGTTAAGTTGGAACAGCCTGTGGACAGCCGTTCTTCCTTGCATGTCAGTCGCCGACACCTTCTTACAGAGGACAGGCAAATCTAGCTGCAGCACGACCCGTATAATTTCACACACCGTGTTCTCACACATATTTTTTAAACATTTTTTACATTTTCAACATCGTGGATACATCCTTATATGCTCCCGGCAACACACTGAACGTCAACTTTGCCTCCTTATTACACTCACCCCTACTTTAGTGGGAACAATGAGTCTGTGTCTTTGATGCACACAGGAATAAACGCAGATCATCCTCTGGCTGCAGCCTTGACCGGCACTTACTTTAATCAGAGTCAATGCGGAAAACCCGCACTCACACAGGTAGGTGGAGGTGAAGGGAATGAGCACTTTTACAGCCTTTTTGGCGAGGTGGGGGAACCCACAGTCTCCACAGACAGCCAAAAGTGTGCAAGTGTCACTTTACTCGTCTTTTTCTCGTTGTTCTTTTTCTCAAGCTGCGCCTCCCCTGAAGCTCTCTGGCGCCCCCAGGGGAGGCGCGCCTCACACTTTGAAAACCGCTGCTCGAGAGTGTGGTGTTACTGCTTTACTGATATCTGGTTGTCTGGTTTGTGTTCAGTGCTGTCCTCCCTGTTCTGCTGCTCGACAGACTCAGGTCAGTACGCCAACCTGCAGCCGGTCAGACTGGAATACATTCAACTGTATTGTCATTGCAATTCCACAATATGGAGAGACATTCAGACATTTTCACTTATTTTGGCTTTACTGCGATTTGGATATTAAACGAGTCCATATTGGGATTTAGATAACCAGTTGACCCATTTCTCCTGAGGTTAGCGTGACAGAAGCTAACGAGCTAAAGGGTTTATCAGTGACTCCATACTGCTGTGAACTTTATTCTGGAATGTGACTCCCAAAAGATCTCAGATATTTGAAGATTTATTACATGTGCCAAGTGGGCACATGTAATAGGACTGTTTTAGGTACTAAAGCGCTGCTCCTCTAGCTTGGAACACTATGCAAACATTTTTTAAACTGAGCATTTTGGTTCCCTTGCATCATTTTAAAGCATGGCTGGATGAAATGTTATTAGATACCTGTCATTGTGAATAGGTTGCTAATTTATACCCCTGTAATTATGTTGTGATTGTCCTTTTTGTTTTCTGTTGATTTTATGTGTAACCAATGTACTGCAGGTCTCCCTTGAAAAAGAGATCGTTGATCTCAATGGGATTTTTCACCTGGTAAATACAGGCTAAAGAAAGATGAACGTGTCTCTCTGAGATGTGAGGACGCCTCTGATGGGTGGACTGTGAGGAGAAACACGAGCAGGGAGAGAAGAGCTGAGTGTGAAGACTGGGGAAGATCTGCTGGTTCCTCCTGTACCATCAGCTTGCCTGACCCTGTGGACAGTGGATTCCACAGAGGGATCCACCAGTAACACCATCACCATCACCGTCTCTGGTAAGATCAGCCTCTCTGTTTCCTCATCAATACTAACAATAATTTAAGAAGTTCATCAGAAAGAGGAAGCTGGACGACCTCAGAGCTGCTAGCTTGTGCTAACCACAGGGTAAACACACATTCTCACACAGCACAACACATACTATCATCCACTAAAATACTCCAGTCTCATACTTTAGGGACTGGCAAACACTGATTTTTTCGTTTAATATTGTTCTATATTATCATACTTTAAAGGTGGGGTAGGTAATTTTGGAGAAACCAGCTAGAGTGTGCAAGAATTTGAAAATACACAACCGGAAAAAATCTGCCACTTCCTTACAGAGCCCCTCCTCCAACACACACGAACGCGCACATGACCAATGAGGGCACGGGATAAGTTTGTGCACAGATGGAAGGCTGACAGGCAGGTAGGCCATCCAGTTATTTTAGCCGGGCCGGCTCAGATGATTGGTCGTGCTTTTTACAGTACTACGGCTTCCACAGATGATATTTTGTTATAGATTTTTTTGTCAAAGCACTTAAGATATTCATTGCTATCGGGATGTTAAGAGCATTCCATGGAATATAACAAAAAGTGTATCTCGAGCCGGTTTCTCAAACTCACTTACCCCACCTTTAAGAGAAAATGTTGAAATCACTGTGTGACGTCTTCTCTGGTTTCCACTTCAGCAGCTGAAAAGGACAATAAGGAACAAATATTATGATCAATTTAATCTAATTTTATTAAGAGTTTATCCTGTGTGACGGACCCAGAGCCTGTGGCCTGTTATGGCGCATTTCCACTACACGGCCTCGCTCGGTATGGCTAGGCCTCATTAGGAATGGCTCACTTTATGGCGCATTTCCATTACAGTTTAGGAACTGGGGTAGTATCTATAGTAACGCAGTGTAGGTGAAGCCATGACGTCATCTTCAATGAGAGCCCCAGAAAAACACACAGCCGTTAGCTGTTAGCACTCAGAGCTCACAGTTCCTCATATATGTTCAGAAACTAGACAAAAGTTAAAGGGGACCTATCATGCAAAATGCACTTTTGTACGTCTTTTATACATGAATATGTGTCCCCGGTGTTCCAGGGAACTCACCAAGTGTCAGAAAACACAACCCTCTCTATTTTCCTCCATACCCAAATCTCTAAAAAAGGGGCTGCAACGGATCTGATAAAAACTGATCTAGATTTGAACACTGTCCTGACGTCAGGACGGTGGCGCTACGGCTATTGGGCCAACTCTCCACCTATCAGGGGAATGTGGGGTTGGGCCACGGCCGGCCATTGCCACTCGAAAGCGCTGGAGACGCTGTAGTACATATGCCAGGCCTGTAAGTGGCGCTGTAGTCTGCCACAAAAGCAGCGAAGAAGTCTTGGTTACCATGGTTACCCTTCTGTTTATTCTCCGCTGTGGCTTTCTTTCTCCCTCCCCGAGGCAAGCGTTTGCTCCCGCTGCTTTAATTCAATGCAATCCCTCCCCGTCGAGGCAAGCACTGTAATTCTCTCCGGTTAGTCCACCAGCAGATGACAAACACCCACCTCTCCGCCTCTTCCAAGGAACGAGGGGACCGTGCGGCAGAGTTTCAGTTTCAGTTTCTTTCGCCGGTCAAGATGTCCGTTAAAGTTTAAATCTTCCGGACAAAATTAGAAAAGTGCCGGTCAAAGGTCTTCTTTGTTATTTATTGAGCTTTAAAACAAATGAATAACGACTCTATATAATAAAACACGGAGGACGGAGATCTCTTTTTCTCCCCCTCTTCTGACAGCCCAGCAGCTGATCAGAGCACGTCTCCCCTCTCCTGCAGGGGGGCGTGGTCAGCAGAATCAGACCCGTAGACAGCAAACAGCACATGAGCGAAATGAGGCATGGCTAAAATGCATGATCTGTTTGGTATTTTGAAAACAGAAACGTATAAATATATCTTATATAGGTATGGCCCTACAATATATCATTTAAATATAGCATGATAGGTGTCCTTTAAAGTACAAACCACAGACTGCCTGTGTCATGGCGAATACAGTCGCTGGTTTATTTATGTCTGTATAGGCCGTTGTTGTGAGTGTGGAAGTCGGAGCATATAATACATTTGATTTATATAGCACACTTTAAAACAACGTCATCTCAAGGTGCTTCACAAAGCTATAAGGAACAGTAAGTACAAAGTTATCTAAAGGAGCATATTGGATAAAATATGGCAATATAAAAAAAAAATCAAAGGTTAAGAGCATAGAGGTTTAAAAATAAATAAAGTAAAGGACAGTCAGTAAAATGCGGTGTGGAACAGGTGGGTCTTGAGGCATTTCCTAAAACTGAGAGTGATGCTGAGGTCCGTATGTTCTCTGGAAGCTGATTCCACAGACGTGGACCCAGGAGGAGAAAGCACGGTTTCCCATGGTGACCAGTTTTGTCCACGGAACAGCCAGGAGATTGGAGCTGTCTGACCTGAGTGTGCGTGAGGTATGGGAATGTTTTCTGGTTAGCAGTTCCTGTAGTAGTGGGGCCAGTGTGGTTGATGGCGTTGAAGACCATTATGAGGACTTTGTAGTTGATCCGGTGTGTTACAGGGAGCCAGTGGAGTGAAGGATGGGAGTGATGTGCTCTGATTTGCGTGTTTTGTGAGTATCCGGGCGGCACAGTTTTGTATATATTGTAGTCTCTGAGTGGTTTTTGCTGGAATGCCTGCAAGCAGAGAATTGCAGTAGTCAATGCGGGAGGTGATGAAGGCATGGAGCAGTTTTTCTGCATCCGGTTTGGTGAGGGAGTGTCGCATTTTGGAGATGTTACTCAGGTGGTAGTATGAGGCTTGGCAGACCGTCTTTATGTGTGCTTGGAATGAAAGGGATGAGTCCAGTTTCACACCTAGGCGCGTTACAAGTGGGGAGAGGGGAATGGAGTGGCCATTGATGCTGATATGAGGGATATCAGTTTGTTGTGTTTGATGTGGTGTTCCAATCAGAATGGCCCTCTGATTTGCTGCTATTCAGTTGGAGGGAGTTGTTGCTCATCCAGTGGTGTAAGTGTTCCAGGCATCTTGAGACATTTGAAAGTGCCAGATGTTTATGCAGTTTGGAAATAAATCTGTGTGTCATCGGCATATGTGTGGAAGCTGATGTTATGGCTCCTCAGTATTTGTCCCAGGGGCAACATGTAAATTAAAAAGAGCAGTGGCCCAAGGACTGACCCTTGGGTACACCAGAGGTGACACAGTGTGTGTCGGAGGTGCTTTTTCCAAGACGGACATATTCCTGTCTTCCTGTGAGGTACAAGTGGAAAAAGTCCAGAGCCTTGCCAGCGATTCCCACCTCCTGGAGTCGCCGACACATGGTGCGATGGGTCAAATGCTGCACTTAAGTCCAGCAAGATGAGTAGGCTTGGGGAACCAGAGTCAGCCACCATCAGCAGGTCATTTAGAACCCTGACCAGAGCTGTTTCAGTGCTGTGAGCTGGTCTGAAACCAGACTGGAAGGTTTCATAGAGCTCATGAGTATGGAGATGTTTGTGAAGCTGAAGGGCAACAACTTTTTCCAGAACTTTTGCTAGAAAAGGCAGGTTTGAGATGGGGCGGTAGTTTGTGAGTACCTCAGTATCCAGATTGTGCTTCTTCAGGACAGGTGTGATGGCTGCCAGCTTGAGGGGGGGGGGACCTCACCACTCAACAAGGATTTGTTAATTATGATGGTGGCAGTTGGAATAATGGATGGAGAGCAGGCTTTCAGTGGGGAGGTGGGGATAGGATCAAGGGCGCAGCTAGATGAGGTCATTGCTGAGATGATTTTTGAAAGCTCAGCTTGCGAGACCTCCGTGAAGCAGTTTAGAGTTGGTGCATTTGGTGGAGCAAGTACAGGATTGTGGAGAGACAGGTTGGTTTGAGGAGGCTTTGGCGATGTTAAGCCTAATGTTTTCAATTTTTGTTTTAAAAACGTCCATAAAGCGGTTGCAGTCATCAGTTGTAGGAGTGGTTGAGGAGGGATCACTAGGCTTGAGCAACCGATGTATTGTGGAGAATAGGTGCTTGGGTTTGTTTCGATTTGTCTCAATCAATCTAGAGAGATTCTCTCTCTAGTTTAGCAAACGCAGCCCGACTCAGCCTGGTTGTTGGCCCCGATAGAACCACGATTTTGTCGGGCCAGAAAAAAAGGTGAAAAAGTAGCCCCGGGCCGGAACTAGGCCAAGTGGAAACGCAACCAGAGCGGGCCCGGCACGACACGGCACGCTTAAACCACGCTCCGCACCATGGTGGAAATGCGCCATTAGTGTGCTCATGTGTTGCAGGTCCTGTGATGGGGCTGGAGCTGAGGAGACCAATCAGCATGACTGGGGACACCTGGCCGGAGCCCCAGGTGCTACTTAAGCCCAGCTGCTCGGAGTTACAGGGCCTTCGCGACTCTCTCCAAGACTGCTGTGGGGAAACTCTCGCCGGGATCCTTTCCCCTCGCCCATCCTCTCATTCTTTGTGTTGTTTTGGAGTTGCCACAATAAATGTGCCATGGTTTTTCGAAACGCTCGAACGTCTCTCTCTCTCTTCCTGTTGTGGCCTACAAGCCGGTCATAACACCTGTCAGAGACAGAGTAGATGTTGTTTCTGTCTCTGTGTTCAGGTGGATCAGTGCGACCGCCTTCCTGTTTCAGAAAAACACCTTTTATCGTTCTCATGCAACATCAACAGTTAAACCACAACAGCGTTATTATATATATCTATTATATTACATGCATTGTGAATAATACCCCATGTAACTCTGATGATGTGTTTCACCGTGCAGAGAGCGGTCCAGCTGCAGTTTACTCTGAAGAGAAAAAGAGAGACGTCTGTTACGGAGTCATCGTGATCAACACAAACAGGAGGAGAGGTACACCAACAGATGCTTACTTTCCCCTCTGCTTTCATTCACTATGCTAAGCTAAGCTAACAATGTCCACTCACAAAGGAAAGAGCATAACAGTAAATCCTAAAATGTTCCTAAATAATCCGTGTATCTACGGTCCAATTGTTTTTCTTTATTAAACAAGTACATTTTCTCTCACCTTGTAATTACACAATCAAACATCTATAATTTAGCTCTGGCCTTCACTCACAAAAAAATGGTGTAATGTGTAAGACACATTTTTTTAATCTCTATTGACTGACATGCAATGACTGGGACTGATGGGAGAATCTGAGAGGAATGAACTAGGAGCAGAGAAATAGTCCTATTTAAAAGACAGCATTGTCATAAGAGGCCAACAAGAGTCACAAGGGTTTTTCACTTTGCTGAAGGCCAGTCTCTAAAGACTAGAAGTACTTCTTTGTATTGTGGTAGAGTAGTAGGTGTAAGACTACTGAGTCCAGCAGTATCAAATCATTAAGAACTAATGGTAAAATTGTCTTTTTATCACTCATCAAATATAGCATTATGTACTATGGAGGGACTCTGACAGAGGATTACTAAAAAAATACACAGTAAAAGTACACAAAGGTACAGCCCCACCTAGTGTCAGCAGAACGTATTACACATAATGATAACAAAAAATGCAAAGAGATGCAAAAAAGAAATTAAAAAATATATAAAATATTTTTAAGGTCATGTTTAATCATCTGATTCGTCTGTACATTGCTGTTTTAGTCTGTGTTCTTCTAATTAGTGTCTACAGTGCCGTTTTGAGCCATGTGGGACAAAACCTGATCATGCCCCACCCTCTCACTGTCAAAGTGAACGGTGACTGTAAAAACTACACTGCGCATGCTCAGAGTATTTTTCAATGTAATGTGTGTGGCAAAAAAAAAAAGACCATCGGGCACTGAGCTGCCATCCCCACCATACGTCATCTCACATCATTCAGAGCTGATTGGCTGTAAGTACGTGTGCCGCGAAAAGTGTGTGTGTGAAGAGGAGACGAGAGAGCTGCAGTGACGCGTCCTAAAACCAGGAAGTAAGCTGCAAAAAAGCAATGAGGTTTCTCTATAGGATTTTAGAAAATAGCTCGAAATAAGATCTGTGGGAAACGTACCTGTTAGATAAATGCACGTTTTGTTCAGCCGGATAATATCCACATGTCTACCCTACTTTTATAATTTTCTAATCATAAATCTATCGATTAGATTATGATAGACTTTTGAAACTACAAGAAGATAAGGAGGAATTTTACAAAAAAGTAATAGAGATTTTTGTCCAGAAGGATAGGCAAATGGACTTCATCTTCAAGTCAAGGTAAGACCGCAATTTTTTGAAAATGGGATCTTACTAAGAGAGAACAATTCAATATTTAAATGATAAAATTACATTTTTTGGGTATCCTTTTGTTGAACTGTCTGTTTAAAATGAATCGAAGCATCAGACAAAAAAGCTTTTGAAAATAATATTATATTTTGGTTTAGGTCAAAATATAATATTTGTAAACCTGAAGAGTCAGTGCCAGTGCCTCAGCAGCCATGAACCTCACTGCACGTCACTGCAGAAGCTTATATATAGACTTATATATATTTTTTGTGCCCCACCCCTTTTGTACATATAAAAACGCCACTGTAACTAATACACAGTCAAACAGTATGAATATCATTAAGAACTAATGGTAACATTGTATTTGTATCATTCATCAAAGATAGCAGAAAACATGCATTATGTACTATGAAGGGGACTCTGACAGAGGATTACTCACAAAGTACACAGTAAAAGTGATCATTTTAGACACAGGCTTATTATATTTACAGCCCGTAATAACATTCATTTTCTGGGCTCAATAATCCGTGTATCTACCGTCCAATTATTTTTCTTTATTAAACACCTAAACGGAAGAGCGTCTGAGAGACGTTTTTGCTTTTTGCTTTTGACCTTACTAAATGGTCTAATGGTCCTTGGAGCGAGGGGCGGGGCTAAACTCACGGAAGTGATTTCAAAACAAAAGCACTCGTGTGCTTGGAACGATGATAATATTATAAACAAGGGGAAACACATTGAGCCCAGAAAATGAATGTTATATGTAATATATAAGTCTGTGTCTAAAATGGACAACATTTACTGTGTACTTTGTGAGTAATCCTCTGTCAGAGTCCCCTCCATAGTACATAATGCTATATTTGATGAGTGATAAAAAGACAATTTTACCATTAGTTCTTAATGATATTGATTCTGCTGGACTCAGTAGTGTTAGAAATTAAAATCAATGTTTTATGGCATAATTTAGTCTAAAACATACCGTCAGTTTAAAAGCAGTTTTATGAAGAACTCATTGATTCCAGTATTGTGTTCACACCTTAAAAGGTGTGAAAGGAGGGATTGTTAGATATTAAAATCAATGTTGATGTGGCGTAATTTGAATGAAATACACTATTTCATTTAAATCTGTTTTATTCTGAAAACCGAAGATTTCACATGTGACTTCCGGTTTTCC
Source organism: Trematomus loennbergii (assembly GCA_012861695.1). Taxonomy (NCBI): domain Eukaryota; kingdom Metazoa; phylum Chordata; class Actinopteri; order Perciformes; family Nototheniidae; genus Trematomus; species Trematomus loennbergii. The sequence goes on from JAAOOA010000460.1 coordinate 35,790, forward strand.
GCTGGTGAATTTCGTCATTTCCGGTTAGCATTAGCTTGTGGCGAAATGCTACGTTTTCAAACCGTGAATTGAAGGTGAAATAACGTGATGTTGTACACTAAACACCCTGAGTTTAACACTCATTTATTGACGCTGGAATGAGGTTTATTAGGGAATGTTTAGATGACCACAGACATCAGAGTGATGTAATTTAGCAGCAGAAACCGACAGGATTTGCATTGGACACGCCCCCGTCGACGCCGGCCAATAGGAGAAGACTACAGGTCTTACCCGGGAGACCCAAGAAGGATCTCTCGCTCTCTTTGCCCCCAGCTGACCCAGCGTGGACGCGGGCCAAAACAGCTGGCAGGGAGAAATCACCAACGAGCACATTTCTTTTGTAAACCACCGCATCTTTTGTGTAATTAAATGCTGTTAACTTGTATAAGCTTGCCTTGACTCTTTTCAGTCTCTCCTGCTCTCGGGGTTCAAGAATAACTAACATTTGGCGTCCCTGGGTGGACTCTGAGACTGAAGAGTACTGGAAGAGAGGAAAGCTGCAGCTAACTAGCATCACAACAGGCGGCAGATAGAGGATTTTTTGGCTGGGCCGAAATCACAGGTGAGACAGTTACCTGTTTAATTAAAAAACTGTATAGTTAAATAACTTACATTAGGTGCAAGCGTTGGTGGTGCGGTTTTGTTTATAGTGTTTCTTCGGCGCCGCCCGATTAATGTGAATATTAAAGACCTTTGGGAAGGCACTAGAGATTATCTGGTTTACATTGGACTGGCTCCAAATAGTGTTAAGATCTCTGGGGAGGTACGAGCCATGCTCTGTTTAGCACTGGACTGGGTCCGTTCATGTTAGTTTATATGTTTGATGTGTTAAACCGGCGTAGTCTCGTTTAATAAAGTATATTGTGTGGAGTTCTTAAGCCGAAAAGTATATTTTTGTGTGATGTTCTAAGCCGGAAAGATTGTGTACAAGATTGGTATAAGATCAGCTTTTAAGGTCAGCATCTATAGAATTTAGAGCTAAGATAAATGAAGTTTGTATTGGAGTGTTTCAAGCAGTGTGGTTTTCAATTGCACCAAATGTTCCCATTGTTCCCCTCCCCTTCCCCCAGTCACATGAGGTTAATGCTAAGCTAGTTAGCTAGCCAGTTGGCATTACTAGGTGATACAACTGGTAACTACTGGGATGGTGGATACACAGGGATGGTGTAGATGAACATTGAGAGTAGATTAAGTTGTTTTTGTTTTTCATGCTTTTCAAAGAAAGTAATTTGAACTTTATTTGGGTAAATAAACCGGAATTAGGTTTATGAACCGGAAGTATTAGTTGATACATTTGAAAGGAGTTAAAAATAGAACAGCTCCCCTAGCGGACATAAGTGTTACAGTCAATACATTCTTCACCACACACAGATAAAGATTACATGTGGTTTCTCTGAATTGAAGTATTGTAGTTATGACATTTGCATAATTTCATAAACTTCAGAATACACTGTACACAGTTTATTTGAATTTTCATATTTTAAGGTAGTCAAATACACTGTTTTTATTTTTTTTTCTGATTTATAAAATTTGCATAATTTCTAATTTACTTTATTAATTTTTTATTAAAAAAAAAAACTAAAAAAGAATCCCAGATATTGAAGTTAAGTTCGGACGACATAGGATATTTTTTATCAGGACAGAAGGTACTATTCAGTAGATTAGTGATTCATCTTTGATACATTTAATAACTATATCCAACTACTTAAGAAATATGTCACTAAATGACACTAAGTTAAGAGCATTCTCAATGCCAGGCTCAACTGCAGATATTAAGGAGAGGGTAAACATCAGGTCAGATGCTATGACAGCGCCAAAAGATAGACAGAAGACATGGAACAGAATAGAGAAACTGTTCGAGCAGTGGCAAACGAGAGGATTGATTCCAGCAGATGATAAACCTGGACCAACGAAAGCCCATAGAAAAGCAGTAGTTGAATATGAGAATGGAGAATACCTACAACAGCAAGAGGCATGGATCAAAGCTGGACGACCCTCGTGGTATGGACCTGAAAAAGCGCTATGAACAAAGCTGAAGAAAGAAAAGCTAGAGTTACAAGTCTGATACTCCATCTAAAATATGCCAGCAAGGGATTGACAACAAGCTTACATTTGGTAGAAGCAGCAGATCTGCCAGTAAATGAAGACACAGCAGAAATAACAGAAGAGGCTCCAGTTATCCAAACTCCAAAGCAGTATCCAAGCCTGACCGAAGTGCCTCCTCCCGACATATCAGAGAACAACCCTTCTCACCAAGCATCAATTCAAGCCCCAAATGTGAAAGAATTGGCGTTTGAGGTAAGAATCCTATCCAGTGTCAACCAGCTGAAGGAAGCAGAACTCATCAGAATGGAAGCAGAACTCATCAGAGAGGAAGAGTTCAACAGAAGAATGGAAGCAGAACTCATCAGAATGGAAGCAGAACTCATCAAAGAATGGAAGCAGAACTCATCAAAAGAATGGAAGAAAGACAAAGACAAGAACAAGAAGAAAGGAAAAGATGGGAAAAAGAGCAAGAAGAGAAAAATTACCGAACTGGTTGCTCTCCTGAACCAACACATTCTGCAGATGAAAGATTCCAAGAAATTAAGGAAGAAAGAAAACGACAAATAACTCAAAAATGGGGAGAATCTCAAACAAAACGCCGAACAAATTACTCTCCTGACAAAGACTATTCCAAAGGAGATGAAGATGACGACGACGGCAGTGCACAGTTTGTAACCAGTAGATACTCCCCCTACCAAGAACAGTCACAGCAACGACGCAGATTTGCATCTCCCTCAGAGAACAATAGTAGGGACGAATACCCTGGGACATGCCCCAAAGCTGGAAGAACCAAGACCAGTGCACATACCTTCATGCCATTGATAGCGGCTGAGAGAGGAGGATTTGACTACCAACCATGGGCTCACAGGGACATGGAATCATTAGTGGCAAAGCTACCGCCACTCACCCAAGGAGGACAGAAGTGGGTGAATGATCTGGAGAAATATACTGTCCAAGACCACCTGTGCTGGGAGACATAAGGGCACTGCTTGACGGATAGAAGGAAGACTAGAGGCAAGAGCAGTAGATTCCAAGGCCAAATGCACCAACTCTCCAGATGACATTTCGTTCAACAAATCAGGTCGAGGTATTGGGCTGCTATTCGTAGCATCTACCCAACAACACGCAGTTTACAAGCCCTCAACAGCCTGAGAAAAGAACGGAGGACATGCATGCTTTCCTGAAGAGATGTGAAGGAGTGTGGGAGGACAGCACTGGAGAACGACATGACGCTTCTCCGGCTGTCATAATGTTGTGGAAGAATGCGGTCATTAACGCCCTTCCTAAATCAGTCCAGGAACGCCTAAGAGACGTGGTGGGACTAGAAGTGAAACCCCCAGAAGAATGGAGACTACATCTCATTCACCATGACACTAAACATCAGGAATTAAAGGAGGAAGATGAAGAAGATACAAGAAAACTAGCAAAAAGACTTTTGAAGATGCAAGTAGCTGAGAGAGATGCCGAAGCTCATAAAAACAAGAAATCGACAAAGCAGATGGCCATACTAGCAGAGAAGGCAGGGCGAACACCTCCAACAGTTCAAACTCGGGAAGAACCAGAGAATCAAATGCAGAACCAACAAAGCGGAGGAGGAAGTTTCAGAGGAAGAAGTCTCCAAAATGGTGGCTGCTACACATGTGGTCAGACGTCACATTGGTCCAATGAATGTCCCACACAACTCCAGCAACAGCAAGCACCTGTGTATCTTCCTACCCAAGTACAGCCACAAGCACCACAGAATCTTCAAAAACCTTCTGCCCCAACCTAGATGTTCAAACTGAGCATTGAATGATAGTTTTAGAATGAACCTGCTCCATATCTGGGGATAAGATACTGTTTGATGAATGTTGACATGTTTCTAAATATTGATTGCATTTTGAACAGGTAACACAGATGCAGTGGCCAAGGGGCTACTGTGAGAGATGTAATTCCAGAATGGAATACCAAAGAAGTTGACTTGTGATAATGAAACAATTTTGTAATATTTTAACAGACATTAGAGTAACTGAGGTTTGACATATAGAAAGAACATATTACAGTTAAGCTAAAACATAGTAATGTAATGACACAGAATTTAATTTAGACAACATCTTGTAACTAGCCTGGTAAAGAAATAGAAGTAAAAGCCATGGACTTTACTGTTTAGGTCATTATGGGGATATACATTGAATTTATAATAGAAAGACATTTGATGACAGTATGTTGGAATTCTGTATTCATTTTTCAGCTTGATAATAGACAGGTAGAAGCAGTATTGCCAGGTGCAACTGATGGGATTTCTGCACACGAGCCAAGCAGAGAATGACGTACCTTTTTATAGGACAGATACACTCAGGAAACCACACTCTGACAGCATCATGACTTCAGTTGTTTTTAAATCCATAATGAAATTGTATTACATAACGTTAGTGTGTGTCTTTACCACAAACAGGAATAGTTCATTGTTATATTTAGATTTGAAAAAGATTACAAGGATTTTATTTAGGAACAACACAGATGCTCATCAGACATTTTGAGCTATTGAAATATGTTATTTAGTTCACCATGAAGATGTTTTATTTTGTTTGTAACATATGCCGAGTATTAAGATTCAGATATCAGCAGGTTCTGAATTATTATTCCTCTGTCCCACAACCAACAAGAATGTGGATGGGGAGAACTATATCTGATATAACCAGCAGAGATTCCTAAATCACACCAGAGACACAGTAAAAGGATGACACAAACAGTCTCATAAAAACAGACCGATATAATAGCGCTAGACATTAGTTGGAAAAGGGAGTGTATGCAACACTGAAGAGGATAGGATTGTTTAAATAAAGAGTAATATTTTCAGATAGTTTTATCCTTCTTATATTTTGTGAAAGAACAAGTGCCTTTACACCAGATACAGTATGAAGATGATATATATGATATGAAAGGAGGGAGTTCGACGTTTTCCATACCAAGCTAATTGCTGCTATTTTACGAAGTGATATTAAAGGTTTAAGCTAGAAGTTATGCACAAATGAAAAACTTCGCATTTATGATAAATATGTATTGTTACTATTTGTATTTTCTACCCTTTATGAGTTATGTACTATGCAAAGTTCAGATGAAGAACTCATTGATTTCAGTATTATGTTCATACCTTAAAGGGTATGAAAGGAGGGATTGTTAAAAACCAAGCTAATTGCTGCTATTTTGAAAAGTGATATTGAATGTTAAAACTAGAAGTTTAAGCACAAAGGAAAACTTATGTTGAAGACCAACCGAAGTATTTTTTGTATTTTTGATGACTGTTATTTGAACCATTCCATTTTGATAGTATGTTTTTTATATGAGTTATGTACTATGCAAAGTTCAGATGAAGAACTCATTGATTTCAGTATTGTGTTCACACCTTAAAAGGTGTGAAAGGAGGGATTGTTAGAAATTAAAATCAATGTTTTATGGCATAATTTAGTCTAAAACATACCGTCAGTTTAAAAGCAGTTTTATGAAGAACTCATTGATTCCAGTATTGTGTTCACACCTTAAAAGGTGTGAAAGGAGGGATTGTTAGATATTAAAATCAATGTTGATGTGGCGTAATTTGAATGAAATACACTATTTCATTTAAATCTGTTTTATTCTGAAAACCGAAGATTTCACATGTGACTTCCGGTTTTCCGCTGGTGAATTTCGTCATTTCCGGTTAGCATTAGCTTGTGGCGAAATGCTACGTTTTCAAACCGTGAATTGAAGGTGAAATAACGTGATGTTGTACACTAAACACCCTGAGTTTAACACTCATTTATTGACGCTGGAATGAGGTTTATTAGGGAATGTTTAGATGACCACAGACATCAGAGTGATGTAATTTAGCAGCAGAAACCGACAGGATTTGCATTGGACACGCCCCCGTCGACGCCGGCCAATAGGAGAAGACTACAGGTCTTACCCGGGAGACCCAAGAAGGATCTCTCTCTCTCTTTGCCCCCAGCTGACCCAGCGTGGACGCGGGCCAAAACAGCTGGCAGGGAGAAATCACCAACGAGCACATTTCTTTTGTAAACCACCGCATCTTTTGTGTAATTAAATGCTGTTAACTTGTGTAAGCTTGCCTTGACTCTTTTCAGTCTCTCCTGCTCTCGGGGTTCAAGAATAACTAACAGTAGTCTTACACCTACTACCACAATACAATGAAGTACTTCTAGTGTGTTGTTTAAAAAATCCTCTGTCAATGTCCCCTCCTGAGAACAAAATCAAGCCACTTCTGCTAAGTTTGATGAGGGAAAAATAATTGTTTGCCATTAGTTCTTCGTGAGATTGTTGGACTCAGTACTAGTGAAACTACTCCCACAAGTACTATGAAGTACTTTTACTGTGTACTTTTTAAGTAATCCTCTGTCAATGTCCCCTCCTGAGAACAATAATGCATGTTTCTTTGCTATTTTGAATAAGCATTAAAACACCTTTCTTCATGAGACTTATATTATTGGACAGAGTATTTTAAGAGGATATGGTAGACATGATATCAGCAATACTTCCAGTCAGTACTCCGGCAGCAGCATTTTACACCTTGGAAAGTCTTTAGAGTCTGGCCTGGATAGCTGGTCTATCCTTCAGCAATGTGACAAACCCTTGTCACTCTTGTTGGCCTCTTATGACAATGCTGTCTTTTAAATATGATTATTTCTCTGCTCCTAGTTCATTCCTCTCTGATTCTTCCATCAGTCACAGTCATTGCATGTCAGTCAATAGAGATTCGAAAAATGTCTCCAATTCAACAAAATGTTTTTTTGTGAGTGAAAGCCAGAGCTAAATTATAGTGTTTGATTGTGTACGGTGAGAGAAAATAAATCCACATCCTCCTATGAAACCTATTTTATTTACTTTTCCATGTTATACTTATACTTACTTGCATTAGAATATTTGCATGTTGAACTACATGCTGATATATCTTCCCCAGCCTCAAGGAAACACAATAAAATAAATGGATTCATAATTTTAAAAAATTGAATAAAAAAAAAAAATGTATAAATTAATAATGTTGTGCAAACATTTCAAATTTAAATATAAAATGAAAAAAAGTTTACTTTTTTAAATGATTTCTCACAAAAACCTTTCTAAATTATAGTACATTATTTAAAAAGGTTTAGTCAATATAAGTTTTTCTGCCTAAAATAGTTGAAATTGAACGTAAACTATATCAAACACCACACCACATCCATGGCAATTAACCAATTTTTGCCCGCTATTTAAATTGAGTTTGGTTGAAGTTAATAACAATATTGATATTATATAGATATAGCATATTTGATGCAGTCTTTCTGAACACTTTTAAAATAAAATACTGCAAATGAAGAATATTTGTAATGTTCTGCACAGATAGTTCCTTAACTTGAATTTGAAAACACGTGGCAGCTTTATTAATACAGCAGATGGACAGATTTGTGGAAGGATACATTCTTCATGGGCTTCAATGGCTCTCTAGATAAAGGGCGTTTTATGGTTGCTTGTATTATCCTCAGATAGGGGTTTGTTTAAATAACTAGTGACATTTGAATAAATATTGCAAAAAAGGGCTCAAAAAAAGGCATATACAGGACTGTCTCAGAAAATTAGAATATTGTGATAAAGTTCTTTATTTTCTGTAATGCAATTAAAAAAACAAAAATGTCATACATTCTGGATTCATTACAAATCAACTGAAATATTGCAAGCCTTTTATTATTTTAATATTGCTGATTATGGCATACAGCTTAAGAAAACTCAAAAATCCTATCTCAAAAAATTAGAATAGTTCCTCAGACCAAGTAAAAAAAAAAGATTTATAACAGCAAAACACAATCAAACATTTGAAAATGTCCATTAATGCACTCAGTACTTGGTTGGGAATCCTTTTGCACGGATTACTGCATCAATGCGGCGTGGCATGGAGGCAATCAGCCTGTGGCATTGCTGAGGTGTTATGGATGCCCAGGATGCTTCAATAGCGGCCTTTAGCTCATTAGCATTGTTGGGTCTGGTGTCTTTCAGCTTCTTCTTCACAATACCCCACATATTCTCTATGGGGTTCAGGTCAGGGGAATTTGCAGGCCAATCGAGGACAGTAATGCCATGGTCAGTACACCAGTTACTGGTGGTTTTGGCACTGTGGGCAGGTGCCAGATCATGCTGGAAAATGAATTCCTCATCTCCATAGAGCTTTTCAGCAGACGGAAGCATGTAGTGCTCTAAAATCTCTTGGTACACAGCTGCATTTACTCTGGGCTTGATGAAACACAGTGGACCAACACCAGCAGCTGACATGGCTCCCCAAACCATCGCTGACTGTGGGAACTTCACACTGGATTTCAAGCAACTTGGATTTTGCGCCTCTCCAGCCTTTCTCCAGACTCTGGCGCCTTGACTTCCAAATGAAATACAAAACTTGCTTTCGTCTGAAAAGAGGACTTTGGACCACTGTGCAACTGTCCAGTGCTTCTTTTCCTTAGCCCAAGTCAGACGCCTCTTCCGTTGTCTTGAGTTCAGAAGTGGCTTGACCATGGGAATACGGCTATTGTAGCCCATTTCCCGGACACGCCTGTGAACAGTGACTTTTGATACCTGGACTCCAGCTTCAGTCCACTGTCTTTGAAGCTCCCCCAAATTCTGGAAGCGACTCTTCTTCACAATGCTGTTAAGGCTGCGGTCATCTCTCTTGGTTGTGCAGCGTTTCCTGCCACATTTCCCCCTTCCAACAGACTTTTTGTGGATGTGCTTTGAAACTGCACTCTGTGAACAGCTTGCTCTTTGAGAAATTTCTTTTTGTGTCTTACCCTCCTGATGGAGGGTGTCAATGACGGTCCTCTGGACAGCAGTCAGATCAGCAGTCTTCCCCATACTTGTGATTTAGTTTACTGAACCAAGCTGAGTGTTTTTCAAGGCTCAGGAAACCCTTGCAGGTGTTTCGAGTTAATTAGACGATTCAAGTGATTCGTTGAACACCCTACTAGTATACTTTTTCATGATATTCTAATATTTAGAGATAGGATTTTTGAGTTTTCTTAAGCTGTATGCCATAATCAGCAATATTAAAATAATAAAAGGCTTGCAATATTTCAGTTGATTTGTAATGAATCCAGAATGTATGACATTTTTGTTTTTTTAATTGCATTACAGAAAATAAAGAACTTTATCACAATATTCTAATTTTCTGAGACAGTCCTGTATATATATATATCCTGGCCGGCTTAGCCAGTGTGTATTTCTTCAAGCACCACAAGATTCAGAGTTTATAAAGTACAATTCTGGGCCATTGATTGTGTCATTTCTCCAAACACATACAGTACAAATGCCTGTTTTGAAGCCTTAAAATGGTGCAGGAAAAGGACTTTACATTGGGTTATACTTAAAGACAGGACTATTCAGTTAAGAGAAGAGAAAAAATGAAAGAAAACTGTTATAATGGGTGATGTAACATCAATGACAGACATAATATGAGGTCCTTGGCACTCAGACTCTAGAAGGGTCATTTTGTGATCATGGGGCATCACCCTTACAGCATAATATCATATGGAGTCAGACACTGGAAGTGTGCTGGAGGCGTTGACTGGGACTGATGGAAGGATGAGGCTGATGAGACTGAAGAATCTGCGAGGAACGAATTAGCAGCTGAGAAATAATTATATATTAAAAGACAGCAGCATCATAAGAGGCCAACCAGAGTGACAGAGTGTGTTACTTTGCTGAAGGATATTTGTGACCAGCTATCCAGACCAGACTCTAAAGCAGGGGTACTAAAATACAAATCTTAAAGGTCCACAAAGAAAATGTTCAATACGACAAAGGTCCGTTTAATACGGTCAGTCAAACTTGTAAACAATTGCAACACGATTCTTAACACGAGGTTGCAAAAACAAAAAGTCTCGAAGTGAATCAAACCATCCCAAGAATCAAAGTCGAAATAAGTCCAGAACTATTGTACATTGTGTCAAACACTGTTGCTTAATGAGAGAAGTGGCACCTTTGTTCTGTTGCCAAGACTTTGAACTTTGGCACAAAGGGCGTGATGGCCAGGCGGACACACTGATGCAAGTGTTCATTGGTGAGTCGGCTGCGGTACTTGTTCTTCACCATGTTCATTGTTGAGAATGCAGACTCACACCTGTAGGTTGAGCCAAACATTGTGAGAATGTGAAGTGCCATCTTATGCAGGAGAGGGAAATTAGCTGCAGTGACCATCTTTGTCCAGAAGGTGGGAGTGTCACAGTCAGCCTCTTTCAGTGCAAGGTTTTCCTGGAGGTCAATCAACTCACTTTGCAGAGAAGCAGCACTGGCCCATGGGAAGATTTGTTGTGCTTCTGCAGAGAACTCTGACATTTCTGACCAGAAATGGGTTTTCAATGTACAGTAGGACTTGTTTTCCTAATCTGAAGTCATCAAAGCGAGTCTTGAAGTTTTCAATCAGCTTCTCCAGGAATTCAACATGATTCTGAGGACGATTTTCTCCTTTGGTCTGTTCCAAAAGTTTGGGGGAGTGGAGCAGTCCCTCCTGTAGGAAAAAATAAAATAAAAAATAAGACAAATATATAAGGCACTGCTTAAAAGGGTATGATAAAGTATGAAAAAGGTGTTCATTGGAATCCAGGAAATGTGTGTGGTAGAAAATATTAAAAAGGCTTACCTGTAGGTCACTTTTGAAAACCTGCAGTTTCCTCTGGAAAGCACGCACTGCTGACATCAGCTCACACAATGTGTTGTTCTTGCCCTGCAGCTTGAGCTTTAGGTCATTGAGATGAGATGTTCTTCATTTTGCATGAATTCCATGAACTGTTTTGCTTTTGCACTCTTTTTCTCTGACAGAAACACTTGCAGCTCTTTCCTAATGGCCCAAAAACGCTCCAGGACCTTGTCTTTGCTCAGCCATCTGATGTTGTGTAGGAGCAAATCATCAAAAGTTGCATTGACCTCTGTCAGGAATATGCGCAGCAAGCGATGCTGCAGTGAAGATGATGCTCTCAAAAAGTTTATGAGTCTCATCACTGTTGCCATGATTTCAGAGTACACTTCTCCAAGATGTGCACAAAGGACAGACTGGTGGATTATGCAGTGGTATGAGATCAGGTCAGGGTGGTGATCTTTCAGGCGCTGAACCAGTCCTCTCTCTCTCCCCATCATGGCTGGAGCTCCATCAGTAGCAATTGACACCACTTTCTTTAGATCTATCCCTCCTTCATTCACCATTCCCATTATTGCTTTATAAATGTGTTCACCCCGTGTGTGTCCACTGAGGTCTGTCAGGCCCAACACATCTTCAACAAACTCCCCCTTTGCCTCATCATCAAAACTCACAAACACCAGCAACTGAGCATTGTCAGTGGTGTCAGTGGACTCATCCACAGCTAAGGAAATGCACTGTGCATTTTGTATTCCATCACAAAGCTGATTCATCAAATCACCAGCCAGTATTTATGTTCTTCTGGTTGCTGTGGAATCTGAGAGGGGGCTTTGCTTGATTTGACCTGTTATTTCCTCTTTTTGTTTGCCTTCAAACATGGTCTCCATCACTTCAGTCATGCATTCTTTAATTATTTCTGCATCAGAGAATGGCTTCTTGTGTTTAGCCAACACCCATGCCACTCTGAGTGAGGACTCAGTTGCCTTTTCTCGTTGTGACATAGATGTTACAAGGATCCTGCTTGCAGCTTCATATGAGGATTTCATCCCATTTATTTTTGTGGTTCTTACCGCTGAATTTTGAGGAAAGGTCGCTTCAAAATAACTGTGTTTCGTGTCATAGTGCCGTTTCAAATTGCCACTCTTCACAAGAGCTACCGTTTCTTGGCATATTAGGCACATTGGTTTGGTGCTCGCTGGAGGGAGGATGAACGCATATTTTTCAGTCCATTCAGCTTTGAATTGCCGGTTTTCACTGTCGACTTTTCTTTTATTGGTCATCTTCGAACATGCCATTTTTCTTCTACTAGCTACACTAGGCTACAGCTGAAACTACTACATGCAACTAGATGCGCTGTCTCTCGCTCTGACTTTATTTATTTTTTAAACTCCCGCGCTGACTCAGACAGGTAGAAAGAGACGACACACGCATTTTCATTCCGCGAAGACCCGCCCTCCTGTGCGTCTGATGACTCTATAGTGACTCTAAAGTGACTCTATAGTGACTCTATAGTGACTCTATAGTGACTCTATAGTGACTCTAAAGTGATTCTTAAGTGACTCTAAAGCAGGGTCGGCAACCCCTGGCACGCGTGCCAATGGTTGCACGCGTAACCGTAACCAGTGGCACACTAGGAATAAGTGTGCAAAAATATTTAAATTGTATTTTTGGATCCTGAACGAGACCACCGGCAGCAGAGCGCGTCTCCCCCTGCAGAAGGAAGCCATGCACGCAACACAGCGCAGAAGGATAACTTCTATGCCCCGCTCTCTTTAACTCCAGTCGACTTTCTGCTGCTTTCCTTCATGGTGAAACGATCAGGGGTGTAGCGCACTTCACTCATTGCTGTATGTCACAGTTTTTGCGTGGCTGTGTCTTTAGTTGAAAGCCCAGTGGCGATCTGCTCATCTGTCATCGAAAATAATATGCTACACAGGGGTGGACTGGCCAACTGTGTGTTCTGGAGAATCACAGTACGTCCGGTCGTCAGCGAACCGAGCCGGTCGCCAGCGGGCCGTTGACGACCGGGCTCGGTTCGCTGACGGCCGGCACCGCCCTTTATTTATTTAAATGTATTAGAAACACACCTGACACACACACTGTGATTAGTTTATATCAGCGACGTGCAGTCAGGGGATGCAGAGCCTCACCTGTGATACTCCAATGTCACGAACAAATTATATAAATAATTAAATAATAATAAAATGTCTCCACTGATCTGTGATGTGATTTCTATTTCGATAAATATTCATCTGAAAATCACTTTTCCTGAGAAATTGGCCAAAATCAAATTTAAGAACCATGCTTTTTGTTAATATTTATATACAAAAAACATTTTTACATGAAAAGTGTATTGTTGTGTTTTGTTTTGGTCAAAGTAATATTGCCATCTAGTGGCGACCTTGTGTACTGCATGGAAAATAAAAGACTACAATTCCCATGTTGCAGCCCATTCAGAGACAGAGGTGGTCAACCTGTGTGGAAGATGCCGACACAATTATTACAATTATTTAACGTTTATCATCCAACAGAATATATAAAGAGAATCTTAGTTTGCTTCAATGCTCTATGTACATTCCCGAAGATATTGAAGTGACTTATTTTGTTATTTTATATATATTGATTGTTGTGTAAATGTGTCTGTTGATTGTGTTTATATATAGCATTTACATATTTGTTACATATTTGTATTATTGTATTTTGTATTCGGGATTGTTGGAAACGTTATTTCAATCTCTCTGTCTGTACAAACACACAGAGAAATTGACATTAAAGTTGACTTTGACTTTTTTACTTTGACTGACTTTTGAATAAAAGCTTTTTTGTTGAGTTGTGCCTCTTTGTTGTGTTCACTCTGACTGAAAGAGTATTTTCTGAGTCTAATTTGTGTGGAAACTATTTTATTTTTTATTAATCGCACAAGCCGAGTAGCCAAGAGTAAAACTGATAACCTGAAGGATTAGTAGATGTGTTTCAAAAGGTGTTCAGAGTGGTTGAAGGAAGCGGTGACAGGAAGGAAACGCTGGTGTGGGCTATACTTTCAGAGAAACAGTTTGATGCCACATCACAAAGAGGTACAATGGATCCAACAAGTCTTCAACGCCTCGTCTGTAAGTACAATCTTTATTCTGTTAGCATGAGGGAAGACGTTCAGGTATCATAAAAACATCTGAGAGTTCACTGACCTTCACAACAAGCATCCAGAGTCTGGAGAGATGTAACTCTCTGTACTGTTTGGTACGTTCAGGAGAAACTGCAAACTAATATGATTGTTGTGGTGCATTCAAGTTCATGCTAAAAGAGAAGTCTGTTATTTCTCAGACTTCTATCCAGTCTGACTCGTGCTAACTTTGCACTACATTCATGTGTTCTAAAAGCACCATACAGACCTGTTGAAGTGTCCTGTGTGTCGCAGTGAACTCACACTAACCTGTGGTTTCTCCTCAGTCCTCACCTCCCTGCTGAGCTGCTCCACTAACCAGGGTCAGTACACTTTCTCCCTCTTAGAAACTCAAAGCTGTGTCTCTGTTGACCTGATGCATCACTTTAGTCTCAGAGTAACTGAACACTTTTCTGTCCTCACATACTGAACTCTGCATTGCATGTTAGATTCATCAGTGAACATATCAGTGGCTTCTTCTTCTTCAGTGTTTTATAAATCTTCCTCCCTGCAGCTCGTCTGACGGTGACTCCCAGCAGCTCTCAGGTATTTAGAGATGAATCTGTCTCTCTGAGATGTGAGGACGCCTCTGATGAATGGACTGTGAGGAGAAACACGAGCAGGGATAAAAGAACTGAGTGTGAAGACTGGGGAAGATCTGCTGGTTCCTTCTGTAACATCAGCCACATGGACCCAAGGGACAGTGGAGATTACTGGTGTGAGTCCACAGAGGGATCCACCAGTAACACCATCACCATCACCGTCTCTGGTAAGATCAGCCTCTCTGTTTCCTCATCAATACTACAAATAATTGTAAAAGTTAATCCGAGAGGAAGCTGGACGACCGCAGAGCTGCTAGCTTGTGCTAACCACAGGGTGCAAAACACACATTCTCACACAGCACACTTTCATCCACTAAATACACCTCAGTACAGACTCATACTTTAAGGACTGGTAAAAACTGACGTTTAACATATTATTTATTTCTAAAATATAATGATTTTATCTTTTTCCAAAGTGTCCTCTTAAGTACTTAAACACCAGGCGGTCCTCACAAGGATATATGAACAAGAATACAGTCCCTGAAAATCATCAAATAATAAACACTTCAGCTCGTCTGATTTGCTCAAGATTCAAAGGTTTTAATGTCATATGAACATAAGCTACAGAGTAGAAATGGCAATGAAAATCGTATGACCCGAGCTTCTCCAACGATGCAATATAATAAAAATAAAAACATGTTGTTTCTGTCTCTGTTCAGATGGATCAGTGATCCTGCAGAGTCCTGTCCTCCCTGTGATGGAGGGAGATAACGTCACTCTGATCTGTAGAACAAAGATGGCCGACCCCCCCCCTGCTGATTTCTACAAAGATGGCGTCTCCATCAGGAATGAGTCTGCAGGTCACATGACCCTCCACCATGTCTCCAGGTCTGATGAAGGCCTCTACAAGTGTAGAGTCCAGAATGAAGGAGAGTCTCCAGAGAGCTGGCTGTCTGTCTCAGGTGAGGAGCTTTCCTTTGGTTTCAGGACTCATTCCTTCAGATGTTCACCTGACCAGGTGTGATTCTCTCTGCAGACAAACCTACGACCACCACGAACCCGCCTACTTCCTCTCCTATGACATCCACCATGGACCCGCCCACAGCCTCCTCTGCACCTCCTGCCTCCTCCCTCCACCTTGTGTTCAGGGTGATCTGCCACCTGGTGGTTTTCTGCCCGTACTGCATCTCCACTTTCCTCATGGTGTCTATATATCGAGAGAGGGCCAGAGGTAACTTCTCTCAGTTTCTACATCTAAAGGGATTTAATCTCAGCCAGAGCTCTTAATACGTTTTCTACATTTTCTTTCTGACATCAGGAAGTGACCAGTCTGTCTCCATGGCGATGAACCCATCCACCCATGCTGAGCAGGGATTGGACGATGACTACGATGATGTCATGTCTGCTGTCACCACGGAGCATCAGTTCTGACCTGATCTTAAGGCCCAATTCCAAACCACACCCTCCCCACTCGCCCTCCATCTGTAGTGTCTCTCTCAGTCTGTAGTCTCTCTCTCAGTCTGTAGTCTCTCTCTCTCAGTCTGTAGTCTCTCTCTCAGTCTATAGTCTCTCTCTCTCAGTCTGTAGTCTCTCTCAGTCTGTAGTCTCTCTCTCTCTCAGTCTGTAGTCTCTCTCTCTCAGTCTGTAGTCTCTCTCTCAGTCTATAGTCTCTCTCTCTCTCAGTCTGTAGTCTCTCTCTCAGTCTGTAGTCTCTCTCTCTCTGTCTGTAGTCTCTCTCTCTCAGTCTGTAGTCTCTCTCTCTCAGTCTGTAGTCTCTCTCTCTCAGTCTGTAGTCTCTCTCTCTCAGTCTGTAGTCTCTCTCTCTCAGTCTGTAGTCTCTCTCTCAGTCTGTAGTCTCTCTCTCTCAGTCTGTAGTCTCTCTCTCAGTCTGTAGTCTCTCTCTCAGTCTATAGTCTCTCTCAGTCTGTAGTCTCTCTCTCTCTCAGTCTGTAGTCTCTCTCTCAGTCTGTAGTCTCTCTCTCTCTCTCTCAGTCTGTAGTTTCTCTCTCAGTCTGTAGTTTCTCTCTCAGTCTGTAGTCTCTCTCTCTCAGTCTGTAGTTTCTCTCTCAGTCTGTAGTCTCTCTCTCAGTCTGTAGTCTCTCTCTCTCAGTCTGTAGTCTCTCTCTCAGTCTGTAGTCTCTCTCTCTCTCAGTCTGTAGTCTCTCTCTCTCAGTCTGTAGTCTCTCTCTCAGTCTGTAGTCTCTCTCTCAGTCTGTAGTTTCTCTCTCAGTCTGTAGTTTCTCTCTCAGTCTGTAGTCTCTCTCTCTCAGTCTGTAGTTTCTCTCTCAGTCTGTAGTCTCTCTCTCAGTCTGTAGTCTCTCTCTCTCAGTCTGTAGTCTCTCTCTCAGTCTGTAGTCTCTCTCTCTCTCAGTCTGTAGTCTCTCTCTCTCAGTCTGTAGTCTCTCTCTCAGTCTGTAGTCTCTCTCTCTCTCAGTCTGTAGTCTCTCTCTCTCAGTCTGTAGTCTCTCTCTCCGTCTGTAGTCTCCCTCTCAGCTGAACGAGGCTCCTTCTTCCAGGTGGAGGGGGTAAACACAGCAGCAAGCTTTGGGATGAACTCCCGTCTCTCTGACAGAAACAGGAAATGTTATAACTTTTCGTAACAACGCTTTCAAATCTGAATCTCTTGAATAACATTTTTTAAAATAAAACTCAACAATTCTTTAATGGTGTTTATTTTTTGTAAACCACTTTTTGTTTTAAAAACTGATGTTTATGAGCTTCTTAGTTTTTGCAACAGTCTGTAAATATACACAACTTTATAATAAAATGCACACTTTTACCGTTTTCTAGACTAACGGGTATATGGTCCTGAGTTAAAAACAATACGAGCTAACAGGAAGTCGTTAACATCTGTATGTCGATATTAAATGTCTCTTGTTCTGCAGTTACTTACTAATAAGAACACATTTTATTTTTGTATTCTCTATTTTCTTATTTGAAGCGTTGTACTGCTTACATCGGACCAAATCAGATTAACATAGTTTTAGTGTATTTCATATGAATTGTTACAGTCAGTACTATTCAAGAGGAATATATTTGAATCCGTCATAATGATTGTAAACAGTTCAACAAAAGGCTCAAATTAAACTTCCTTTTGTTGGTTATAAAGCAGAAGAAAAGCACATCCACGTCCAGAGTGTGATAGTGTGAGACAGTATTAGATGTATTGTTAGTATCTAACCGAGCAGCAGGGGGCAGCAGAGCTCTGCAGATCAACCTTTATCATCAGGGTTAAAACATGAGTTCAGAATCTACCAGTGTATTCTATATGAACATGCATCGCAGCATGAAGAGTCATGAAGTCCCTCTTTCTAACTCAAACTAATGATAACAATGAGTGAACCGTTCAGATCGAGCTCCAAACACACATTTCCTGGATCCGTGAACTTCCTGGTTTTACATGTTATTTGTAATACGATACGATATACTGTATTGTCCCCGTAAGGACATTTGTTCTGGACCGTCCTGCAGTTCCGCATACATGTACATATACAAACATAATACACATTAAAATACATTCACAGTGAATGTATTTATATGTTTAAAGTATATCGTGTCGTATTACAAATAAAATGTAAAACCAGGAAGTTCACGGATCCAGGAAATGTGTGTTTGGAGCTCGATCTGAACGGTTCACTCATTGTTATCATTAGTTTGAGTTAGAAAGAGGGACTTCATGACTCTTCATGCTGATTCACAAATCATCCCTCATGCACCGTTTGAAAAAACACAGACGCACATAGGCCTAGTCTGTACCTGAACGTGCCATTCTAATAAAGCAAACATGTGACCATGGATCCTCCTGCCCCTCCTCCTGCTCCTCCTCCCTCTCCCTCTGTGTATGAAACCTTTGGTCAAACATAGAACGGTTCTTCACACTGGATTATACTCTGTTCAGATCACTTGCTGTTCTTCTCCAGCTGCTCTCATGGCTGCTCATCATGTGGGGCTGTTCATGTTCCTGTGGATCATTGGCTCTGTGGCTGCAGGAGGTGAGGGGCATGTATTACATTGTACATTTAGAGTTCAAATCCCTTTTTGTTAGCAGTAATATCTTATTAATACCTATATAATATAGAGACACAAGTTTTTATATATTGTATTACATATGTACGGATCCCTAAAGGTTCATGGGGAAAAAAAAGTATCTCGTGTTCATATACTTTCTCGTGCGCACGATATACTCTCTTATGGTTCGACACACATCGTGTGTGTGTGTGTGTGTGTGTGTGTGTGTGTGTGTGTGTGTGTGTGTGTGGTGTGTGTGTGTGTGTGTGTGTGTGTGTGTGTGTGTGTGTGTGTGTGTGTGTGTGTGTGTGTGTGTGTGTGTGTGTGTGTGTGTGTGTGGTGTGTGTGTGTGTGTGTGTGTGTGTGTGTGTGTGTGTGTGTGTGTGTGTGTGTGTGTGTGACCAGGGGGACGGTGGCATCAGAATTTTTTACAATAGCCTACTATTTATGCAGTTCAAGTCAGGGGCGGCGGGTACTGTAGGCTAGGGAAGGCTAAGCCTTACATAATTGTGTCACTGCATCCTGTTAAAATAAAAATATAATGTATAATGTTTGTGTCTTAATGGGAAAGCCTCTCATTGGCTCCTTAGGAGGATGGGCCTGTATCGGGCACATCCCACTAAACATTGCGTCAGCTATAATATATGAAGCGTAACTGGCCTCTGCCTCCAGAGATCTGTTACCGGACAAGGCGGTATTTCTTCGGCTGCCCTAACACCAACATCCTGGAAGACTTTACTCATGTGAAATGGTGAGATAGAGCTGAAGGACCCGCGACACAAACTGCACTACGCGGGAGAAACTCAAGCTGGTGCCCGGCTTTTTACAGAGAACCCCACACAAAAGACTTGACCCATTTCTTTTTAAAGAACACTCAACCGAACTTTGTGATTTCAACTGAGCAAAATAGCCTTCAACATTACAAACTTCTGAGCAAAACCCATCGGGAGACCCCGAGGACGTCCCACCATCGCCTTCAACTTTAACAAAAGACAAAGAATACGAAGAATATTCCCACTCATCGCAGCCATGTGTCTTTGACATTTGCGCTGCTATGCAGCCACCTGTGCCCTGTACACTAAGAACCAGTTCAACAGACCCTGGATATGTTTGAGTTATCTTAACTAACCCTAACAAACGAGATCTCGCTAAGCGGTCGTACGACGCTGGTTATCAACTCGGTAAATCAAGCCAGGGTTTCTCTCTCCAGCTGAGAGCACGTGAAAGGGGCGGGGTTAGCTACATTTGACCGTCACAAACAGGGACAAGTGTACTGACAGCACAGCATCATACTTCATTAATGAAAAGTAAACTACCGTAATATTAGACAAAAATCAACTTTAAACATCCATGATTTAAACATATAATCCAGGATACAAGCCACATAGTTGCACCTGCAAGGTGAATATATAACAACTGGTTAAAAAATAAATAAACTAGCCTACCGAGTGTTTGAATGCGTGCAACAGTTTTATGATATCGCTGCCCCATAAGACACGAGTGGATCTGACTTTAATTACATTTGAGTTGAGTGTTTCGTCAACCTAATGTGTTGCTTAAAATAATACTTCTGCATACAGTATGTGACAATGTAAGTGTTGCACGGCCAGATATGGCTCGAAAGCTGACTCAGATAAGGAAATATTGTGATATTATATGATCGATGATCTGATTGATGATGTGATATGAATGACAAGTGCGACATGTCGGCGTCTTCTCTGCATAGGCTACGGCAGTTTAAACTGTATTTCCTTTCTCCTGTAATATGACTTGATAGATTTAAACTTCGCACACTGAGCTCTAATGGGTCAGCAGGCGGTGCTTTCACTGAGTTGATCTCTTTTCTATAGACGCCGGAGGCGGGCAGCGTCAGGTAAAAAAAAGTTATTTAGCCTTCCCAAACCTGAGCCTCACGCGCCGCCTGGTTTAAGGGATAATTCTCACCTAAAGAGGGCGGACACTCCTCAGATGTCTTAAACACATGGGACATCGTAAAACAGTAAACACACAAACAGTACTATTTGTTATTAGTTATTAGAAATCAGCTGTTTATTAGGCTGCATTTATGCAGTTCAAGGGATAATTCTCACCCACCTCTTGCTCTTGCTCTGCACTTGTATGTGCCAGTTGAGCTGGTTCTTCCACCAGCTCAACTCTCTGTCCCTCATCATGAACGCAGGAGGCTGGCTGTATATCTGAACTCGCGCCCTCATCATTCTCTTCATCATCTTGCACTTGTTCTAAGCTGCTGAAAAAGGTCTGTCAATTTGCGACATTTATATGCTTCACCTGCGAGTGACTTCACCATTTTTCCTCTTGCCTTCTCGCCCCACACGTTTTTTTGATTTGTATCTATGTTTTTCATTCTCTCCTTCTCTTCGTGTGGCCGGTCTTTTTTCTTCGTGTGTGATTATTTGACGGTGTGTGTGTGTGTGTGTGGTGTGTGTGTGTGTGTGTGTGTGTGTGTGTGTGTGTGTGTGTGTGTGTGTGTGTGTGTGTGTGTGTGTGTGTGTGTGTGTGTGTGTGTGTGTGTGTGTGTGTGTGTGTGTGTGTGTGTGTGTGTGTGTGTGTGTGTGTGTGTGTGTGTGTGTGTGTGGTGTGTGTGTGTGTGTGTGTGTGTGTGTGTGTGTGTGTGTGTGTGTGTGTGTGTGGTGTGTGTGTGGGGTGTGTGTGTGTGTGTGTGTGTGTGTGTGTGTGTGTGTGTTGTGTGTGGTGTGTGTGTGTGTGTGTGTGTGTGTGTGTGTGTGTGTGTGGTGTGTGTGTGTGTGTGTGTGTGTGTGTGTGTGTGTGTGTGTGTGTGTGTGTGGCCGTTATGCCCCACAAATAATAGTACGTCATACGGCCACCATGGTCCCCTCACACTGTTAAAATCTCGAAGTTGCTTTAAAAGCGTCAGAGCAGTGGTCTGGTTTCTGAACTGCATTATGCTGCGTTGAAACGCGATAAGAGCGATGAGAATATTCGCATCGCGTCCGTTGTGAATATTCTCATCGCTCTTATCGCGTTTCAATGCTGCTGTCAGCTGTGTTTACTCCTGTCATTCAAACAGGACGCGCTGGAGAGGGGGCGGGGCTTATATACATGTAAATATTCTGGCAGAACCAACTACAACCAAATTAACATATTTTACCGTGATTTAATTGTAATACACGTTTCAAAATGATACCGAGTAACTACATACCGGTTAGTAAAAACCATGAATTAATGCTGATGGTTTGGTTTTCTGATTCAACGTCAGTGGCTGTGATCCTCACTGCTGATTGGCTACCTTCAAATTTGAAGCTCGAGTTGAAAAAATGGATTAAAGAGACTCTCGTACACACACCACACACACACACACACACACACCACACCACATATACACTTTGCATCTCAAAGTATTACTTGTTCGTACAGTTGAATGTGGAGCTTCACTGTGCACTGCTGAATGATGTATGTGCAGAGTTTGACTCTGGATCCGGTAATTCCTCCAGCCTTGAGGAATCTGGATTTTCAGCAAAGCCTCTCCATCAGACTTCCACTTGATAGGTGGACACCCGCTTAAGTTCATGAAGCAGACAGCTTTCTGTATTTCTCCTTATTCCTTTCAAAGGCTGCTTCCATGCCTTCCTCCATAGGACAGTGAGCTTTACCACGATCACTGACTTACCAGAGGTATAAAGTATCATAGATTAAAATGTACTAATAACATACCTGAAAATTATTCTTAAAGGTGGGGTAGGTAAGTTTGAGAAACCGGCTCGAGATACACTTGTTGTTTATTCCATGGAATGCTCTTAACATCCCGATAGCAATGAATATCTGAAGTGCTTTGACAAAAAATCCATTCAAAAATTTTAAAAAAAGCACGACCAATCATCTGAGCCGGCCCGGCTAAAAGAACTGGATGGCCTACCTGCCTGTCAGCCTTCCTGTGCGCGTTCGTGTGTGTTGGAGGAGGGGCTCTGTAAGGAAGTGGCAGATTTTTCCGGCTGTGTATTTTCAAATTCTAGCGCACTCCAGCTGGTTTCTCCAAAATTACCTACCCCACCTTTAAGTAAAGTATTAGAATACATGTAGGAATCCAGTTGTACACTACAATCTACCACTGGAATCCAGCTTCTCTCAGGTGAATAATAAAAAAATGATAATAATAACAAAACCCCATCAAGTCTTTAGTGGCATTTCTATTTTTGTAAACCTTTTTGTATCAGATGTTGCCGCTGCTTGCAACAGTCCTTGTAAATACAAACGGCTCACAATGAAATAACTGACTTTTGCCTTTCTGTTTTTCTCCAGATCCAGAAGAGATGAAGGCAAAGCCAGGAGAAGACGTCACTCTTCAGTGCCACACTTCCACAGATGCTGCAGTCACTGTGTTAGAGTGGAGCAGACCTGAGCTGGAGCAGTACGTCTTCTACTACAGAGATAAAGAGTTGATGGAAAGGTACCAGGATCTACGTTATCGAGGTCGTGTTGAGCTGAAAGATCCAGAGATGAAGAATGGAGACGTTTCTGTTCTCCTGAAGAACGTCAGCATCAACGACACAGGAACGTACCAGTGTGAGGTTATAACTCACTCCAATAATCGCAGGAAGAGAGACCTGGGAGTCGTGAGAGAGTCGGTGAACTCCATCCATCTGATCGTCTCTGAAGGTGAGTTGGTGTTTCTCCTGAAGAGTTCCTCCATTGGCATGTTTAAAGATGATGTTGATGCTCTGTGATCGGTAGATAATGTCTGACATGAGACTGGAGAGGAAACAGATTCTGTTCTTCATCACCTTCATGATCAGCTGTTCTCCAACATGAGGTCCAGTTGTTTCCTCACTGCTCTCTGTTTCTGTCCTCAGGTTCCGGGGATGGACAGCCACAAAGTGGACAAGCTGCACTGCGAGCTGGGCCGGGGTTCGTCTCGCTGCTGCTGCTGGGATCTTGTAAAATCTAAAAGAGCTAAGGTGAAGAGATTCGTACACAAAGAACACCAGACATTTGAAAGACCTCTTTACACCTGACTGTTCTCCATCACCTGCTTCTAAACTAAATGATCCTCTCTGCATGAATCACTACCTTGACGCGGTAGAGGGGCTTGCAAACCCCCTGATACACAAACCAGGGTGCGTACGGGTGCTGGAAATCCTTGAAAATGCTTGAAATTGTACAAGGTGTTTTCAAGGTTTGAAAAGTGCTTGAATTTTGGAAATGGTGCTTGAATTTGGGATAAAGTGCTTGAAATTGTAAATGCTTTACTTCGCTTTTAGATTAAAAGAAAAATAAAGAAGTCGGAGCGCGCTTAATTGCTTCGCTTTTACATAAAACAGCTCCGCTCCGGCCTTCCCGCGCTATGCGCGTGACCGGCAAGTGTTTTGTTACGTGTGTGACCTGGGCATTCTGATGAGAGTGATAGATGACAGTATGCCAGGAGGTTGCCGTTTCAACGAGCGTTGGCTAACAGAAGACAAATACAAGCCATGGCTAAGACGAGGTCAAGCCCAAGAGTAGCCTCCTGCAAAGTGTGCAACAATAACGATGCGAGAGTCTGCGCTGACGCCACACACCACACGAAAGGTACGCCGTTGTAGAACATTTTAGATTAGGCTATCGTTGCATGTAAAATACATGACACTTTTCTCTGTGCGCGGCAAAAGACCTAACACACTTAGCTATTGATCTACCTCTGGAACTAACTAAACGTACACCATTTACCTCTGACTTGTGTTTACTGCCAACCTAAAAGTACCTCAGAAATAGTAATCAATAATGTATTGAAAAGTTATTTGGCTGATTGTTTTTATATTGGCTCAGCCAGGTTATATGGGATGCCCAGTCTACGTACAGATGGGTCACATTTTGAAATATTAAACTTAGTTTTCTTTTCTAACATTTTAATTTTTCATCCTCATGTAGAATGCTACGTCTAGGAAAACAATGTCTAAGGAATCTTAATATTTAATAAACTATGAATGTTTTATATCCATGTAACGGAAGAAACTCAGCTAACTGATCTTTTTCATTTTTTTTTTCCAAAAAAACCCACAATGCTAACACTCAGCCTCTGAATTAGCCAAGAGCGAAAAATGCTAACCTATCACTGCACCTAAACTCACTCATAACTCCCTTATTACTTATCCTAGATGCACAGCCAACCCCTCGATTAGCATCTCCTGGAGACACAGAATCTGGGGTGCCCACCTCAACACTCAGTGATAAACATTTGCGACGCTATAAACGAAAGCATACATCATAACATGTGGAGCTAGGTAGCTAGAAACGCTAACATGGCTTACCTGGTCAAAACTGGTCTTCAATGGCATTAAAACGAGAAAGAAATGATGCTGCAGTTAATCCATAGGTTAATCCAATGTGTCTGTGCCATCTTTGTTTTTACTTATAGCTCCAGAAATATAGTCTGCTTCAGGTTTATGTATTTGCAGCTAATATCTCCAGTATATCTCTACTAAACTAAATACACTTATAAAATATGCATCAGGGAAATGTCTGAGCAAATATGTAAATGATTGTTTTGAATAAGACTTTAAAATGTTTATTTATTTTCTACCAAGTAGATTTACATGAAATGTGAAATAATGAAATCAAACCAAACACCTGTTTAACATGAAAGTGCTAAAGGGTTAAAAACTATACTAAAGAAGTCGATAAGAATTTGATTCAGTGATAACTGATTGAAGTTGAATCAGAGCATTCACAGATAATGAATCAAATAAATGTCAGATGATAATAAATTGCACTTTCCTTTGAGAACAGAAAGTGAGTGTGCTTAAAACTGAAACACAGCTTGCTCTGCTCTGTGTCATGTATTTCAGTGTATGTTGTATTTACTTTAGTATACTGAAGTTCTATTTTTGTATATCATTTGTTTTTATTGTCATTACATATCTCTAGATTAAAACTTTAAACACCTTGTATCCTGTCTGAAATGTACTTTGTAGACATGTGATTGAGTACCCCCCCCCTCCCCCTCCTCATGTAGGTCTGCAGTGGAGGTGAAGCTGAAAGTATTTAGTTTCTGTTTTAGGGAGTTCCAGTTAGCTCTTTATCTCTAAACTCAACGCTCAGCTCGACTCGTGATGTCTTGATGAGACATTTATATTTTATACTTTCTACATTATTACTCAAACAGCCAATAATAAAGGTTTCAAAGGTTTCAAAGGTCCTATTTTCACATGACTTAACTTGAGTATTTCTTAGTCTGCTTTATACTTCTGCACTATCCTTTCAGCGTCAGACTATACAACCAGCCCCTAGTAGACCCCCCCCCGCCGACTATAACACCCCTTGCTGTTAAATACCAACCAACTATGTGCAATATATATATACATGCCGTTAATAACTGTGTACACTGACAAAAATAGGGAGTAAGATTTACTAGAAAACGCACTCAGAAAAAACTAAGTAAATGTAACAACGTATATTTCAAGTAGCTTCTACTGTACTTACAGTTAAGAAGTGTTTTTTACTAAAGGCACTTGAGTAAACTTTACTGTCACACATTTTATTTACTATTGTATAGTAGATTGACTTAAGATTACATTTGCATCTTATTACAAATCTTCAGGTTATTTTTACTTGCTATTCTTATCTTTCATTTAATAAATATGTAGGTAATATTTAAAGATAATTATCATCATCAAATGCAATCTTATTCAATAAAACTGTTTTACACTAAGGCTACTACAAAACATGAAACGGTACACACTTTTAAACAACACATTTATTTGTGTTCTGTTGTCTGATACAAGCCATGATGAATCTACAGCTTACAATGATTTTAAATCAAATACAAATACTATACATACATACATCCGTTAAATTAACAAAGCATGCACATAAACACATTGATATACTGTCACTCAAAGGTCCAAGGAGTATCAGGCTCTTTACTTAAAGTGGACTATCATGCTATATTTGAATAATATAGTGTAGGACCATACCTATATAAGGCATATTTATACTCAAAATACCAAACAGATCATGCATTTTAGCCATGCCTCATTTTGCTCAATTTGATATTTTTATCCCTGTTTTAGCAAGGGCAGATTCAGTGAGAACAGCACCATCTACTGGCCTGGCATATGTACTACAGCGTCTCCAGCGCTTTCGAACGGCAATGGCCGTGGCTGTTCCTCCTGATTGGTGGAGTTGGCCCAATAGCCGTAGCGCCACCGTCCTGACGTCAGGACAGTGTTCAAATCTGGATCAGTTTTATCAGATCCGTTGCAGCCCCTTTTTAGAGATTTGGGTATGGAGGAAAATAGAGAGGGTTGTGTTTTCTGACACTTGGTGAGTTCCCTGGAACACCGGGGACACATATTCATGTAGAAAAGACGTACAAAAGTGCATTTTGCATGATAGGTCCCCTTTAAGTACATTTCAAAGCCCTCTTTACTTTTACTTGAGTAAAGAAGTTTAGTCAGTACTTCTACTTTCACCAGAGTACTTTTAAACACGAGTATCTGTACTTCTACTTGAGTAAAGGATGTGTGTACTTTTGCCATCTCTCTGGTTACATCTCAGATTTCTTCTCTTAATATTAATGACCGTATTCATTCCTCATGAGATCCTCCAGGTCTCAGTAACGCAGCGTCCACACGGCGGCGTGCGTTGAAGCTTGCCGGCGGGCGTGTCTGAAACTCGACCAACAACCAATCACATGAATCTCCCGCCCCGGACACACAAGCACGCGGTTTGATTGGCTAGAGCTTGTACTGGCATATGATTTGATTGGCTGACGCTTCCGTTGAAACTTCAAAAGTTGAACATTGCTCAACTTGAGATTGTTTCATTTAAATACATTGCTTTTAAAATCGTTCTTTGTGACACGAAGAAAATGGGAAATCGTGTTGGTGAACACGAATCAAACATTGAAGGTAAGAAAGGCATCAGTAAATGTCAAGGAGTGAACTCTGAGGCATGAACTCAAATGCACGACTCAAACTCAGACTCAGGAGAGGTTCAAAATAAAGACTTTACTGGAATTGACACAGTAACAAAAACAGGGAAAACAATAACTCTCTTTCGAGGAAAAAACAATGACAAAGATCTGAAGCTTTAGAGGTACGTATCATGTCTGTGGAGTAAGCTTGCTCAAAGTCCTGAATGAGGAAACAAACCGACAATGGACAGGAGGGAACTAGCACAATATATACACAGGGTAAGGGGAACAGGGGAAAACAATCACGGACGCAGGAGACAGATAGGGGCGGGGAGCGTGGAGGCCTGAAATGAGAGGGAGAATTACTATTCAAATAAACATAAAGCACAGGACAGAAGGACATGACAAAACTGACATAAAATAAACTTTCACAATAAGTTTCTTAGACATGACAGTAAAGTGGAACTTCTGTGTGAACTATTCATATCTTAAACTGCACTGTAACTTTTTATTCATGTATTTTTTTCTTTTAAAGGTAGGGTAGGTCATTTGGAGAAACCGTCGAGATCGCTAGAATTTGAAAATACACAACCGGAAAAAATCTTCCACTTCCTTACAGAGCCCCTCCTCCAACACACACGAATGCGCACATGACCAATGAGGGCACGAGATAAGTTTGTGCACAGATGGAAGGCTGACAGGCAGGTAGGCCATCCAGTTATTTTAGCCGGGGTGGCTCAGATGATTGGTCGTGCTTTTTACAGTACTACAGCTTCCACAGATGACATTTCTTTATGGATTTGTTGTCAAAGCACTTCAGATATTCATTGCTATCGGGATGTTAAGAGCATTCCATGGAATATAACAAAAAGTGTATCTCGAGCCGGTTTCTCAAACTTACCTACCCCACCTTTAATGTTTATTTTATTATCTTTTCTTTTTAATGACTGATTTTAAATGCCATTTTCTGAATGTCTTTCATTTTATAAAGCATTATAAATTGCCTTGTGTTGAAAGGTGCTATATAAATAAACTTGCCTTGCCATCAGTGGCGTCGCCTGGCCTGGGCATCCGGGGCTTTAGCCCCGAATGTTTTTTCTGTAGCCCCGGACAATTCTCCCTCATAATATAATACATTAACCGTGCTTTACGTGAACCTCATCATGACACAAGAGGGACGGCAGCACTGTAATTTCCCGTGTTCATTGAATGCAACAGAGGCATGACACCAGACCAATCAGAGAGTTGCATGGAAATAAACGTGTGCTTGTGTCATTCAAACTCGGCTCTGTGTGTGTGTGTGGCAATAGCGCATTTAGTGTGATAGAGAGAGAGGGAGAGAGAGAGGGGGAGGGAGGGACCGGTGCCAGCATGGACGTGTTGTTAGCATCTGCTTAGCTAGCTGCACTAACGGACATATGGAGCTGTTTGTTCCACAACAAGCTGGAGGAGAGTCCTCTCCTCTCAGACTGAGAGACTCAGGTGAGCTAAAGGACTCTCTGAGTGTTTAGATACTTAACTTTAGTCTAAGTTATCTCAGTGGGTCTCAAACGGTTTGGTCACAAATTATTCAAAGATTATTTCCGCGGCACACCTTCATATGATCATATTCATATTATCATTATAAAAAATAAGAGAATAAAGGAAAACAGTTATGAAATACTATATGGCAGTAAAACAAGAATAGAGTTTAAATGGGAGTGATTAGTAAAATATCCATAAAGAAAAAGTACATCTGTTTCCAGTTCTGCTTCATATGGGTGTTGAGAGAGGTATCCATAGATCTCTTCATTTTGCTCTCAAAGTGCACCAGATTGATGCTTTTAACTTAAATATTTAAAAAAAAATCTTCCCGGGGGAGCATCCCCCGGACCCCCCTAGAGGAGGTGAGGACCCCACTCATAAAAAATACCACTTTACCCTGCCTATATGCCGTGAGCTGATTATCGAGCATTCATTGTAACAGTCGCGGGTGTACTGTGTGTGTGCGTGTGGGGAGTGTTGCAGTAAAAATGCCACTAGTGCCGCCGCCACTGTGGGCTAAGCCCGAATGTTTTCAGTCCAGGCGACGCCCCTGCTTGCCATGTACAAATACCTCAACCCTGTGTTTTATGAGAAGTACTTTAGTTCTGCTTTCTGTCTCCATGAAGTGAATCCAAAAGGAACCGGCCTATCAAGTTCTGTCAGACGGTGCTTTCAGGGACACAATGAAGGTTTTATTTGTCATGTAAACAAGTCTGACTGCTTCCTGCTGAGCCTAAACACACTGAAAGAAACGACTTGTAGGATTTACTTGATTAAATCTTAGCAAGTATTTGCACTACTTTTTTTAAGTATATTTTACTGCTGTAATATCAAGTAGAACTTACTTTCCAGTATCAAGTAAAATGTACTTATCACCAGATGTAACATTTGTGAAAATATTAAGTAAATCTTACTTAATAATGTTTAAGTTACACGTTATATTTATTTGAACTAATTAAGAAAAGTCTAATTATTTTCTTCATGGACAGGAACATCACTGTTATCAAATTATTAAGTAAATATTATATATCTGTAATAGTTACTGGAAGAAATATGAAGTATAGTAGATTTTTATCATATTTTTTCTGTTTAAAATGTTGAATTACTCATTTGTTTGAAGTTATATTACTCACTTTAATTAAGTAATTGTTACTCATTTACTTTTGAAAATGTTACCTAATAAATGTAATAATCTATGCATTTAATATACATTGAGCACAAATCACACAACTAAAATACAATACAATTAAACTTTATTTGTCAACAATTCAATCACTATTAGCCGACAACATTAACATTATAATAACTGCATGCAACATTAACATTATATTAACATTATCTTATCAAAAAATACAAAATCTACTCCATCATAGATTTGGAGTGGTGCTTTTTAAATTCAATACAAACGTTTCTTTACCTAAGGAGGGGAAAAAAACATATAACAGAATATGAATAGACGGCAACAACTGTAATCCGTGTGGAGAAATGACGGAGAAAGAGGGAGAAATGTTTATACGGAGAAAGAAAAAAATGGCAGAGGGGGGAGACAGAGATTGATACAGCTCCCTGAAACTGAGCAATTGCAACATGGACAGTGGAAGGTACATATGAAGAACACATTTTCCATGTCTTTAAGACAGCAGGTTCACCTTCAAAGCTTGTACTTTTGGGGTCAGCTTAATCCCATCCAGTCCGAGAAAAAGTTACATACAAGACATGAAAATGAAAGAATTTCAATTATTTGAAATAAAACGTGGAACCTTCTTTAGATGCATGTGAGTGTTTTTTTTAATTATCTGGTAAATTACAGTTAAGGTTAGCTAGCTAACAGCACGTAACATATCTAAAACATAATCTCTCAACTTTGTGAACTAATGCACAGAAACGTTAATGTGACGTATGGATTCTTGGACCCCAAAGCAGAGACAGACACAAGTTAAGCTCAAGGTGTTTAATAAATAATAGGCCAAGGCAGGTACTGAAAACAGGGAGCTGGCTGGCTGCAGAGAAAGGTCCAAAAACAAAGCAGAGGGAAACGTCCCAGGCTATACTCGAAAAGTAGCTCAAAAACTGCAAAGAAACAAAACAAAACTCAAGGCTGCAGAAAGGCACTCTGGATCGTTGAACAGCATTTAATTCTCTGGCAGAGAAGTGAGGTGAGGGCCAGGCTCTTAAAGAGCAGGTGATTATCTGAATGGGAACAGGTGTGCCTCATCTGCAGCCAGGAGAATACCAGCCACGCCCCCTGTCACACACCAGCCCTGCAGAGAAGGAGAGACAGAGTAGTGAGGGGTAAAAGGAGCAAAACAGGAAATCACACAACAACAAAACCCATGCATAAACATAACAGTTAACATGGTTCAAGCAAACAAGAATCAGGCTATTATGCACAAAGACACATATATTATCATAAGTCTTAAACAGAGAGACAATAACTTACCAACACTTCTTTTTCCAGCCATGCAGCTCCTCCGACAGCCTTCAAATGTGCAACTGCAAACCCAACTGAACCGTCGTCCAAAAACGCGGGTATCTTGTCTTGTCAAGACGCATGCGTGGATTCAAACAGCTACTATGGTTTTAGATTAACATTTACTTAGTATTTTAAGGTTTATGAGCAGTGACTATAAATCATTTAAATAGTATGAGTAAATATATAATAAAACGTACTCCTCCCATACTGTAAATGTATTACATGAATAAAAGGTGTATACATTTAAAATGTTACTTAAGAAATTCTAGTTCTTTGTGAATCTTGATATTACCATGTAAAAAGTACGACAGTTAATTAAGTATATTTTACTACACCAAAAAGTCAGTTTTTTGAGTGCAACAACAACAGCTGACGGAGGAAATCTGCATCAAATAATAAAGTGAAGCCTGGTTTGTATTCC